>PVKS010000515.1:0-189609 GCA_004027875.1 Aplodontia rufa
ACCTATAATCCCAGATACTGGGGAGACTGAGGCAGAAGGATCACAAGTTAAGAGACCAGCCTCAGAAGTTTAGCAAGACCTTGTCTCCAAATAAAAAATAAAGCTGTATGTGGTGGTGCATGCCTATAATCCTAGCAACTCTGGAGGCTGAGGCAGGAGATTGCCAGTTTGAGGCCAGCCTCAGCAATTTAGTGAGACCCTGTCTCAAAATTAAAAAAATAAAAGGCTGGAGTGGTGGCTCAGTGGGTGGAATGCTTGCTTGGCACGCACAAGGATGCAGATTTGTACCCCAGCACCACATGCAAAATGAAGTGTCAGAGCAACAAAAGCCATATGAAAAACTAAATAAAACTGATTTTATCTCACTGCCCCCCCCCCTTTATTTTTTTAAAAAATGACTGGGGTTATGGCTCAGAGGTTAAGTTGCCCCTGGGTTTAATCCATAGTACCCCCCCCCAAAAAAAGATAAATGAACAAACAACAAATAAATAAAATTGAAATTAAAAAGAAAAAATGGCTGGGAATATAGCTTAGTGATAAAATATGACCCAGGGTTCAATCCCTTGCACCAAAAATAAATAAAAAGAAATGTTCCATGCATTGCCATTTGTACCAGAACTTTTTCTTTTTTTTTGGAAGTGAAAGAGAGAATCAACTTTATTCTTTTATCTGGCTTTTGTTTCTCTGACTTCTAGCTGTGTACGTGGTGCTGGGGTTTGAACCCAGGTCCTCGGGCATGCCAGGCAAGTGCTCTAACTGCTGAGCCACCGCTCCAGACCCTACCAGAACTTTTCTAAACAAGAAGGTCGACAATGTCCATGGTTAGCAATTCGGGCAGTATAGAAAGATGGCAAGAGTGAAGGGCACGTGCCCTCCCTGTTCTCATTTCCCAGAGGTAATCCCAGTGAAATGCAGTGCTTAAAAGACTTCGCCTTAGGAAGGCAACTCTGTTGTGAAACCCATTGTGTCGCCTGCTGCTGGGGCCCCCCGGGTGATTTTGCTCAGTGGTGTGTTCTGGAGGCCGGGCAGCAGGTTACCTGTTACCTGGAGGCTTCTAGGGTCTCATTGATTCCTTCTTTTTAGTCTTTGTGTGGTGGGATTTCCCGTGGTGTTATTTTCTCTCTTTGAGTTGCTGTAGGTAGGAGAAGCAGATAAATTGTTAAATTTTTTAAGTGCAAAATTTCCTCTGTGGCATAAAAGTGATTGTTAGGAGATGACCTGTGCTCAGCTGTGCCACTCACAAACCGGAGCACCTTTGTCTTTTAGTACACAACACATTTGCATGTTCTTATCTGTGTGTGTGTACTTAGGGAAGGAGTTGAGCAGTTATTAGTCACACTTTTTTTTGGCAGAGGACTGAACTCAGGGCCTTGCACATGCTAGGCAAGTGCTCTGCTGCTGAGCTAAATCCAACCCCCTAGACCTTTTTTTTTTTTTTTTCAGGGCTGAGGCCCGAACTCGGGGCCTTGCGAGTGCTTGGCAAGCGCTCTGCCACTGAGCTAAATCCCCAATACCTAGACCATGTTTTTTAAATAACGAGTACTGAGTTTGATTCTTTTTTACAACTTTATTATTTATTTTTTCATGTTTTTTTTCTGACACTTAGTTGTGTATGTGGTGCTGGGTTTGAACCTGGGTCCTCAGGCATGCCAAGCAAGTGCTCCAGCTGCAGAGCCAGCACTCCAGCCCTCTGAGGTTAATCTTCCTGGATGAGAGTGTTAGCTCCAGAGGAGGTGGCCGCCACAGCGGAGTTGGCATGCCTGGCCTGCAGCAGAAGTATTCTTTACATGAAAACACTTGGGGGCAGTTGCCCCTGTGACCATGGAAGCACTAGGCCAGGAGGGACCTACTACTGTTCTGACGGTACACCGCACTTTAGTCTTTTCAGGCATTGATCAGGAATACTTTTACTTACCATCCACCCTAAGATGTGGATGGAATAAATATAAAATAGGACCTGTAGAGCCACAGAGTGAGCACTTAAAAGAGAGAGAGAGAAAGGGACAGTGTGTGTGAGAGAGAATTGTTTTATTTAGTTTTTCATGTGCTTTCATTGCTCCAACACTTAGTTGTGTATGTGGTGCTGGGATTCAAACCTGTGTCCTCGTGCATGCCAGGCAAGCGCCGTAACCACTGAGCTACCGTTCCAGCCCCTGAGTGAGTACTTCTTAAATAATAGTTATAAAGTAAATGTAATTGATCAAGTAGCAGACAGCTGGTGACATATGTATTATTTCCCTAGCATTAAAAGTCTTAAGAGCATGTTTGTACCCGAGGAGATTTGAGTTTCATGTTGTGTGCCGTAATAGAATATCTTCCCTATCAGGGTAATTTTATCCATCGTCCCTGTGGGAGCTCAGATTCCTTAAGTCAGAAAGAGAATGACTTTTGGAGTCAGTTTTACTTGTATTGATTTACAGATCTGTGGACTCATTAGTGGTTATGTGATTTCTTTTTAAACTAGTTTTCCAGTTCCTTAGCCAACCAGCAAGTTGTGGCTGTCATTGTCAGCACTTGCAGGAGGGAGGTGCAAGCGCTTGGGCTGTGTCTCTTCACTCCCTCACCTCAGGAGGCTGATCCCGCGGTGGCCTGGTCTTGAGGCAGACCTGGTGGGTTCTTGGACCAGTGGCATCTGTGCCATCACCTTCTGGAAGTGCTTAGGGTTTGGAGTGAGATGAAGGGCTTTTGAGAAAAGGCAGATTTTGAAGTTGGCCTTAGAACTTCTTTCACAGGGGCCTGGGCGTGGTGGTTGGGTTCCAGATTGGCAAGCACCAGCAGGATCCTTCCTTCTCTAGGCTTCGGCCCAAGCACAGTGAGAAGGATTTAGAGAACCCACAGTGTGCAGCAGTACCCACCTGAGAGTGCTTCCCTCATGCGCTCAGGGAGGGACTTCTGTTTAGGAAGCTGGCTGTTTGCATGGTCAGTGCTGCCCACAGGGCAGACCTGTACCTGGACTCTTTACTTTAGGAAGCCCAGGGGAAAAGATAAATAAATGATGAGACATTGTTGCTTAGCTTGTACAACCAGAAAATAGTTTCTTAAAGCTTTCCATCAGACATTCAGTTATGTCTTAGGGTCCTGCACTGCTTTGTCTTTTAAAGCTGTGTGGTCCAAATTAACCACAGGTGGCCACTTACATTGAAATTCACTTCCTCAGGCTCACTGGCCCCAGTCATGTCATCCTGGTAACATGTGGCTAGTGGCTTCCACATTGGACAGGCCAGATAGATCTAGAACATTTCAGCACCATGTAAGGTACTATTAGATAGCACTGTCTTAGAGGAAAAAGCCGCCTAAGTATTTCTAGTATTAATATTTGTGGCTTCTTGAGAAAATACTTGCAAAGTGTTCACCTAACAAGGGATTTTTTTTTTAATAGAGAGAGATAGGAAGAGTGAGAGAGAGAAAGAATCAATTTTTCTTTAGTATTTCATCTGGTTTTTGTTGTTCTGACACTTAGTTGTGTATGTGGTATTGGTGTTCAAACTTGGGTCATCATGCAAGTGCGATACTACTGAGCCACTGCTCCAGCCCTCTGACAAGGGATTAGTATCCAGAATATCCTAGGAACTCAACTCAACTGTAGAAGAATAAATAATCAGATTAAAAAGAGGGAAAATGATCTGAATAGATATTTCTCAAAAGAAGACATACAAATGGCCAATAAATATATGAAAAAAATATTCAAATCACTAATCATCAGGGAAATGCAAATCAAAACCATAATGATCAAGAGGCTGAGGCAGAAGAATCGCCAGTTCAAAACCAGCTTTAGGAACTTGGCAAAACCGTAAGTATGGGGCTGGAGCGATGGCTTGGCGGTTACAACGCTTGCCTGGCATGGGTGAGTATGCAAGTTCAAACCCCAGCACCCACATACACAACGAAGTGTCTGAGTAATGATTACTTGAAAAACTAAATAAAAATTGCTTCTCTCTTTCTCTCTCTCTCTCACTGTCCCCTCTTTCTTTAAAAAAAAAAAATACAAAAAACAAAAAACCATAAGTACCTTAGTGAGACCTTGTCTCAAAAAATAAATAAATAGGGCTGGATAGGTAGCTCGACAGTTAATGGTGCTTGCCCAGCATGTGTGAGTACGTGGATTCGAACCCCAGCACCACGTACACAATGGAGTCTCAGAGCAATGAGAGCTGTGTGAAAAACTAAATAAAATTGATTCTCTTTCTCTCACTGTCCCTCTCTCTTTCAAAAAAATAAAAATAAGTAAATAAATAAATATTTTAAAAAAGCCCCAAAAGAAAATGGGCTGGGGATGTGGCTCAGTGGTTAAGTGCCCCTGGGTCCAATCCCTGGCACTAAAAACCAAAAGCAAACAAATAAAAAAACAATGAGGTTTCCTCTCCAGTTAGAATGGCTAGTATAAAAAAGATGAAAACTAACTGGCAAGGATGCAGAGAAAGGGGAACTCTCATAAGCTGATGGTGGGAATATAAATTAGTATAGGCATTATGGAAAACAGTATGGAGGTTCCTCAGGAAATCAGAAGTAAAACTACTGTATGACCTAGCAATGCCATTACTAACTACCCATCCAGAGAAAAGAAAGTCATGATGTGCTGCAGTGCTATTCACAGTGACCAAGATACAGAATTAACCCAGGTGTCCCTAGATGGCGAATGGATAGACAAAAGGTGGTGTGTGTACACAATAGCATATTATTCAGCCATAGAGAAGAATGAAGTCTGTGACAGCGTGGATGGAACTGGAGGACGTATGTTAAGTGACATCAGTTGGGTGCAGAGAGACAAATACCACATGTTCTTACTTTTATGTGGAACCCAAAAAAGTTGATCTCATAGAAGCAGAGTAGAATTGTGGTTTCCAGAGACTTGGGGGGGGGGGCGCAGTAGGAGAGATGCAGGGTGCAGTTAGTAAGAAGAGTGATTACTTCTTTTTTTTTTTTGGTGTTGGGGATTTAACCCAGGGGCACTTAACCACTGAGCCACATCTCCAACTCTTTTTATATTTTATTTTGAAACAGGGTTTTGCTGAGTTGCTTAGGACCTCACTAATTTTGCTGAGGGAGGCTTTGAACTTGGGATCATCCTGCCTCAGCATTCTAAGTCGCTGGGATTACAGGTGTGCACCATCATGCGTGGCAAGAACTGTAACTTTTTGTTTTATTGGTACCAGGGATTTCACATCCCTAGCCATTTTTTATTTTTTATTTTGAGACAAGGTCTCACGTGCTGAAGTTGTGTGTGAAGTTGTGATCCTCCTGCCTCAGCTTCCCAAACCACTGGGATTACAGGCATGCGCCACAGGTTTTTAGATGGTGGAATTGGGTGTGATTTTAATTTTTGTCCTCATTATTATTTTGGTGATTTCTAAAATTTCCATAGTAAACATATATTACAAAGAAGATCTGTAAGTAAATATTTTAAAAATGCATATTGACTCTCTGAATGCTGTATACTGAACACTACCAAACTTTACACTGAAGAAGGGTGAACTTTACGAATTTATATTACATTAAAGCTGTAAAAAAAAAAAAAGGTGCTTATTTAGTGAACATTGAATGGATGAGAAAATAGGGGGATATTTCACCCCACTTGTTACTTTCCTTTCTTGGTTCTAGAACAGCTTGTTTATGTATTTTGATAATAAAAAGGCAAACGGAGAGTGTTCTAGACCATCACCTACCTCCTTGCGTTGGGTAGATGAGGCATAGGTGATAAGCTGGTGTTGGTGAAGGCAGATTGATTTATTTAATGTTTGTGCATTTCCTTTTAGATGATGAAGTTTTAAAGATACACCAGAGGTTAGAATGTTTGAGTTCAGTTCTAGCTTCACCAGTCTTTCTGAACCTTGAATATTGCACTTCCTGTTTCTCTTTGTGAGTAATGGTCCTTGTCAACTTCAGGTAAATCTGGGTTTCATTTGGCCTGTGAGCACTTTCAGTTCTGTAAACAGAGCTTCACCAGGTTATTTTGACCAAAATATCTTTTAGACTGTATGTTTCAGAAATTGTACCATGGGTAATTACTCGGTGCTATTTTGCTGACCCAATAGAGATGGGGAGATAGGAAAGGGGTGAAGGGGAAGCTTTTCTTCCTTCAGTATCCCCTGTTCCTCTCTATAACCTGCACAGCTCCTTCCTGAAAGCTCAGCCCTCAGGACGCTCCTGTGGGCAGGGTTCCCTCCAGGTGGCATCTTGGCAAAACCAGCGCGTTGACTATTTTGGGAGCTGTGGACTGGCTGTTGTGTGTAGGTTTGGGAAGGTGCATGTTCTTCCTGTTTATTCTCCAAAGCAGTGTGCGTGTGCGTGCGTGTGCATGCGTGCGTGTGTGTGTGCGTGCGTGCATGTGCATGCGTGTGTGCGCGTGCTTGTGTGTGTGCGCGCGTGTGCGTGTGTCTGGGAGTTTTGTTCCTCTTTTCATAGTTGAGGCATCTTCCGTTCTATGTAACATTTTAAAGTCTAGTTCAGGGGACACAGAAAGCGTAGGAAATCACATGCTACTTTTTTGATCTGGCCCCACTTTTCCTGTGTCTTTCTTTAAAACACTGAAAGTCTTCCGGGGTTGGGGAGCAGCACTCCCTCCTCCTCCTGTTTGCTGGCACTTCCCAACATTTGCTAGTCCTGCTCTGCCCCTGGACTCTCCCGGAGGTGACCGCTAGCCGCTCAGAGTGAGGGAGTCTGTTTCTGTTTTGTTGTCTTTCGGTGCTGAGGATTGGACTCAGCCCTCCCATGTGCTCAGAATGATGTTTTAAAAATGAGAATTAGATGATGTCACTCCCTCCTGATAATCTTCATTTCACTCATTGAGCAGATGCCGACAGACCAGCTGGTACGTGCCACAGCAAAATCCTCAGTGTCATGGAGTTTACATTTTACTGGGCAAAGAGAAGAGATGCTATCAAATAGCTTTCTGTCACGCTTAGAATAAAACCCCTTTTCGTGTTTTAGGATACACTTTGTGATCTGACCCCTTCCTGTGACTCTGGCCTTACCCTCTGCCATTCTCTCTGCTGCTTATGTGGCTCCTGATGAGCTGGGCCTGGTTACCCCTTCCTTGGGGCTTTTGTCCCTGCCTTCCTCTCTACCTGGGTTCTCATTCCCTGGAAAGTGGCCCTGGTGCCATTTTGGAAGGCTGTCCTTGCCTGCCCAGTCCATTCAGAGTCTGTGAGTCCTCTTCATAACCACTTACTGGTAGCTCAAATAATTTTGTTCATGTATTTAGTTAGTATATGAGTACTCAATAAATACATGTGTAGGGCTGGAGTGGTGGCTCAGTGGTTACAGCCTTTGCCTGGCATGTGCGAGGACCCAGATTCAAATCCCAGCACCACATACACAACAAAGGCCAGATTAAAAAAATAAATAAAATTGATTCTAAAAAAATACGTACATACATGTATAAGTTAATGATACTGATTTTCCTACAGTGCTTGTTCATTTGCAATATTTGTTGAATGACTATCTGTCATAAACAGTTCATCCCTTCAACAGATGATTACAAGTGTTTCTATGTGGCAAATGATCCAGGTGCCGAGGAGACAGCAGTAAACAAGCTGACAGTCCGTTCTCTCCTAGAGTGTCCGTCCCATGCAGGGAGACAGGCGATAAGCTGCCAGTCACTAAGATCCTCAGTGATCATAGGATGGTAGTGTTGCTGTGAAATAGGTGGTCAGTTGGGGGAGTCAGACTGTTGAGGGGTTCCAGGGAAGGCCTCTGCTAGGGTGGCATTTGGGCACGTCCTGGAGCACTGAGCATGTTCTGCTGCCACAGTAGCCACCAGAGGTAGGTGCCCACGTCTCTTCTTGGAGTGGGAAACTGAAGCTCAGTGAGGGGAAACTTAAGTTTGGTCCCCCAAGTCCTGTCTGGTTCTCATGGTTGACAGCTAATATTGACTGCCTTATTCATTGCCAACTGGGGCTACAGAACTTGCCCTGTGCCATTACAGGCAGTGGGAGGCTGCATGGCATGGAGGCTGTGAGTGAGGGTTCCAGAGCCAGTCAGCCTGGATTTGAATTCCAGCTCACTGTTTACGACTTGAGAGACCTTGGGCAAGTTATTTAATTTCTCCAATGCTTCAATTTTCTCATCTGTAAAATGGACATAGTAATTGTCCTTATCTCACAGTGCTACCATAAAGTTAATACATATGTTAATTGTGTGTGGCACATAGAAAACACTGAGGCCTTTTTTTTTTAATTTTTTAAGAGAGAAGGACAGTGAGAGAGAGAGAGAGAATCAATTTTTATTGAGTTTTTCCCATGGCTTTTGTTGCTCTGACACTTAGCTATGTATGTGGGTGGTGGGGTTTGAACCCATGTACTTGTGTATGCTGGGCAAGCGCTGTAACTGCCAATCCATCACTCCAGGCCCCAGTAAGGCCCTTTTGTAATCCCATTTACTCAGGAAATAGGCAGGAGGATCACAGTTTTGAAGCCAGCCTGGGCAACTTAGTGAAACCCTGTCTCAAGATAAAAATTAAAAAGGGCTGGTTATAGGTCATACAGCTCAGTAGCAGAGCACCCATAGGTTCAACCCTAGTACTGCCCCCTCAAGGCAATGAATATCAGCTGTTGCTATCTTTATCTTTCTTGCCAATCCAATCTTTGTCCCCCTCCCTTCAAGAAAACCAAGAAACCCTGCTGTCTTTCTAGAATCTGTGTGACATTCTGATGTCCTCAGTGGGACACAAGGTCTTGGGTTCACCTTAGGCGCTGATCCTGCCAAGCCCTAAGCTTATCATTGGACTAGAATGTCAAAGCTAAATATTTTGGCCTGAAGCAGTGGCAGGGTCTGGATCCTGTTTCTACATCCTGCCTGCTTATGTGAGCGGAAGAGATGGCTTGTGCCCCGCCTACAAACCACAGCTTTGTTTTGAAGCAGCTTGACTTGACAGCTTCCCTAGTCTACCTGCTGACTTCTTTAGCTCTGGTTTGGCAGCCAGAAGAGCAACTAAACCGGTTTACAGTTCGCTGCTTATTGGCAATAAAAGCAGAGCAACTGCTAGGAAAATGAGGATTTAAGTGGAGTTGATACTTTTGTCTTGTCTCCTTAAATTTTCCTTTTTATGTTTCGAACTGTAAAACAACTATTCTCCTCTTACAGGAGAAACCTGATAATACTTTTGTGGCCTCTCCTGGAACATTTGGCTATTTGTGTAAGTGTTAATTTTCCTCTTTGATCATATCAAGACTTTATTTTTCCATTTGGTTGAAAATCTATAAACATATTTGCTTGGTACTTGTTTTTCCTTAAGAATATATAACATACAAGCCAGGCATGGTGGCACATGCCTGTAATCCCAGCAGCTCTTGAGGCTGAGGCAGGAGGACCACAGCCTCAGCAAGTTAGTGAGACCCTGTCCCAAAATAAAAAAGTAAGCGAAGGAATGCATAAAACAGATTGTCCTTTTCTTGAGTCTTGGCCATCATGATGAATAAGATCCTGCTGGTGAGCTTTAGGGTCTAGTGAGTAGTGTAGACTAGTATGCGGAGCGTAAATACTTTGAAAAGTCTGTTTGTTTCTCCCTGTTAACATCAGCATGCCTGCTCTTTTGTTGCTTCTAATGGGCTGAAGAGCCAGGTAGTTGCAGATGTGAGGAATGACTGGGCTCTGAGTTCGAGGGTAAGGTAATGGACAGGGTAGGTTGAGAATGGGAGTCAGAGCTGGGTGTTGGAGGAAGGAGGAAGAGTAGTTTTGTGTTGTGTTGTAGAGAAGTGGGAGTATTGGAGTCTAGGGGAGGTGTTCATCCAGAGCTGGGTGGAAGGCGGTCTGGAGTGCAGGTCCCCTTGGTGTGGATGGAGTGCTGTGTGCTTGGTTCAGTCGGCTCTGGTTCCTGCCAGGCGGGTTGCTTTCCGTTCTGTTATTCTGTTCTGTGAGGCTGCCTTCCCCACCCCAGTGATTTGTTATGAAGAGAAACAGGCATGCAGAGTGTTTGGGCGTCCGTGTCCATGATGGCTTGGGTGCTGTTGGTGAGGCCATGAGCATGGTGGCACAGCGTCTGTCCCCTGGCAGCCCTGATTCTTTTTTTTTTTTTTTTTAAAGAGAGGGAGAGAGAATAAATTTTATTTAGTTTTTCCTGTGGCTTTCATTGCTCTGTCACTTCGTTGTGTACGTGGTGCTGGGGCTCAATCTCGCGTCCTCACACATGGCAGGCAAGTGCTGCAATTGCTGAGGCACCACTGCATCCCCAGCCCTGATTCTTGTTAGTCTTCACAGGTAGGTTTTTGTTTGGTGTTTTCGGCTGGTGGACAGTGGAATGTGGCACTTGGTTGGTAAAATCACTCCTCAGAATTAAAGCTCCTGGAGAGTGGTCTGCAGCGTTCTGTATCCCTGCCAGGCACCACTTCTGCTGTGGAAGAAAATGAATAAGCAACTCTGGAAACCAAGGTCCTCTGGGAATATAAAAACTCTGTGGCTATTAATGGACTTAATTGTATTTCCTCTCTGCCACCAAAATGTGCAATAGATTTGTTTATGTTCTTGCCTTTAATGGGGAGAATTGCTCACTAAATGTGTGTAATATCATTATCACTTTGTTTTTATAACTTATGTGTTCTCTAGCTTTCCTTTAAAAAGAAAACTTATAGGGCTGGAGCGGTGGCTCAGTGGTTTCAGCGCTTGCCTGGCAAGCATGAGGACCCGGGTTCAGACCCCAGCACCAGTACACAACTGAGTGTTGGAGCAACTAAGGCCATGTGAAAAACTAAATAAAGTTGTTTCTTTCTTTCTCTGTCTCTCTCACTGTCCCTCTCTCTTTATAAAAAAAATAAAATAAAATAAAAAGAAAACTTATAATAAGGATTAGCTGTAATGTTATTAAATATTGGGCATTAATCCCTTGATTGACTTTTCCCTCCATGAAGAAGGAAGGGATGTCTCACTGGGGAGCAGCCTCAGGCTGGGAGTAGAGGTGGTCTCCTAAACCCAAGATGGGGCATAAGGTCAGTTTAGTAGGTTTAGGACCTGGTTACTTATGCTCCAGAAGGGCCTCATTGTAATGTGGCCTCACTGATAAATGAATGCCACGTTCTTATGTGATGGGGGTTTGTCTTATTTATAGAAGAATGACCTTAGGATTGTAGCTCTCTTTGTTTTTTGTCATTTAGATATTTCCTCCTATTATTGTAATATATCTGGGGAGATGTCAGCAGTTATCTATTTAAAATCACTGTGTCAGAAATACTTTGACTTTAAAATTTGATTTCTCATTTGGCTTTACCTTGCCCTTGGGATTCCCAAAAGTCTCTAGCGCTCCTCTGTCTGCTTCTACTTGGTTTCCTCATTTAGTCAGAAGACACTGAATATACACTCTCTGCTGAGCAGAGAGCAGTGAGCGCATCCAAAAACTCCAGCTCTCAGGGTTGCCTGTGAGGGAGAGGGTCGGCAGCAGACAGCAAATGAGCGAGTGAGGAAATGATGGCGTGGGAAAGGTTGGCAGGAGGGAACTGTTACAGTTTAAACTAGGTGGTCCAGAACAAACTCAGAGAAGGTGATCAAGCCAGGTGGAGCACACATGTGTGCAAGCCAAGTGGATTTATGGGAAGAGCCTTCTTGGTAGAGGGAATGGGAAGTACTGGGAGGTTCCAAGAACATTCAGGAGGCCATTGTGGCAGGAGAGCCAAAGGAATGAGGGAGAGAGTAGTAGCAGATAAAATCATAGATGTAAAGGGGACAGGTGTTTTGTTTTACGCAGCTGGGCATTGAACCCAGGGCCTTTCTGTGCTAGGCAGGTGCTCCACCATCAGTACACAGATCTTGTACGCCATTGTAGGACTATGGCATTGACCTGGAGTGAGATGGGAAACCCCTGGGGGCTTTGAGCCAAAGAAAGGTATAATGCTGATGCCCACTTAAAAGAACCGTGGGCCTCTGCAGAAGGCCCATGGTGTGGCTGGGAGCTGTGATGGAGCTCCAGGGGGCTTGGACCGGGGCCTGGTGGTGAGATGTGCAAGTGTTCGGATTCTGGGTTTATTGTCAAGTGTAAAGGATTTGCTTGTGGATGGGATGTGAGGTGGTTCCACAGTGCACTGCACTTTGGGTCTGTTTTCTGTTCTTCAGAGTATTATGGTCGTCTCTTACCTTCTTGATGTTATGAGGGTGCAGTCTGCACAAACAGCTCTTCAGAGCTCTTCGGGAATTTGTTTCCACTTTTGCCATTTGTAATCAATTAGAAATTTCCTGGGGCTAGAGCAGTAGCTTAGTGGTTAGAGCGCTTTCCTGGCATGCGTGAGGACCTGGGTTCAGACCCCAGCACCATATATACATCTAAATGAAAAAATAAATAAAATTGATTCTCTTTTTCTCTCGCCCTCTTTTTTTTTTATTAGATGATAGTTACAATTGAGGGGGAAACATTATCAAACATTCAAGAACAAATGTATATATACTTCGTTATCTAGGGCTAGTGCCATGTCATGGATGCCCTGCCTGGGTTCACCGTGTTGCTGTTTCCCCCAGAAGAACCCCTGAGTTAAATGCATATCTCGTGGAGGACAGAGATCTCCTTCTGAGATGATTCTCCTATATTCGAATCCTCCAGTTTCCTTGGTGATTTTCCTAAGCCCTCCCCCCATGCCCTCTTTCTTTTTTTTTAAAAAAAAGAAATTTTCTTGAGAATTTTTTGGGTGATGGAGTAATCCATAGGTCGATGCCTGATTGTGTTAAAAATCGTGGTTAAGTTCTTTTTATGCTTCAGGCCAGCTGAAGCCATCCTAATCATCCTGCTGTCTTTTGCCCCTGTGTGCTCTTTGCTCTTTGCTCCTTATTTATTGAATGGTCTTTGAAAAGGTGAACTGTTGCAAAAACTGTTGATAACTGTAGCTCAAATCTTTTGTCACTAACCCAGTGAAACTGAAAAGTCAAAATATAGTTGGTTTTGTTTTTTTTCCTCCTCAAATGACTGGCTTGCAATAGCAAAACCACTGGCCTGTGTGTAGAATTGCCTTTAGACTGTGCTTCCGAGGAGCTGCTCTGTAAGGAGAAATCCTGCTGCAGAATGATCTAATTTGTGTAATCTTGAAGGTGGAGCTATTTTTGAAAGAGAACAGAAAAATAATGGAGTCTTTGCTCATGAATGCCAAACTGGAACTTACTGATTTAGAAGGAAAATGACTCTTAGATCTTGTAATTTGAATTCCTATCTCCCTCCTGGTATGCTCACCATGTCTAGATGAAATTTATGATAGATATACTTAGGTAATTGCTGAAAATGGTAGCTGGGATTTTCTTTTCTGTTTTACATTTTAGGTAGGTGTATTTTTTAGTGTACTTGTGATTTGGACCATGTGAGCTGCATTAAAGAACAGTTCAGAAATTAGAAGTCTCCTAGTATTAGAGAGAGAATCTGTTTTGTTTTTTTCATCTTTTTCTTTCAGTTTTTCTGACACACAGTTACGTATGTGGTGCTGAGATTTGAACCCAGGTCCTCACACTTGCCAGGCAGGCCCTACTGCTGAGCCACTGCTCCAGCCCCTCGAATTTTCTTTCCATGTCCTATTGATAGACTGATGGTTTGTAACTAGTTCTCAGCCCTGTCGACTCTATAGCTACTTTCTATTCTGAAGTGAAATTTCCAGATAATGAAATGTGCTGACATGTCTACATTTTAATAATTGCAGGGTAGAGGGAAAGCAGGGACATTACTTGTAGTGAAGCGTGTGTTTCTGTGTTCGTTCTCACAGCACGGTTGTAGCCGTAGCCATTCGATGCTTGTGGGCACACACAGCTGCACCCGTGTGAACATGACACCTCTAGATAGATGCTGACACAGGTGTGCCGCATTGTTGACTCAGGATGTGGCAGTGTTGTAGGTGATTTCATTTTCTAACATGATGACTAAATCTTCATGAAGTTCTACACAAAACAGAATAAAATCTTCTCTATTTACATGGTAGTTCGAGTCCCAGAAAATTCACTGGGTTAAATAGCGGAAAACTTCTCTATGCAGTTTCTTTAGGTCTAGGTTAATGTGACTGTGAACTGCTCTTTACTTGCAGATATGTCTGGTGGGGCCAAAGGCAGACTTGTTATAAAGCTAAGCTTAGACTTCAGGGCTCTTCACATGTCACGGTGGCTCCCATGGCACTGTGCGCAATGTAAACGGCAGTGACAGCCTCTATAGAGGTGTCACACGTGCACGATAAGCACAGTCTGGTAGAGCTTTACAAATTGATGCCCACACAGTCAGCTCTCTAAGCAGTAAGCTGGAAGCTCCCAGCACTTCCGGACATCCTCGTGCCCTCTGATCATGGCTCCCCCAACCAGCAATGACCAGTGTCCTGACTTCTGACAGCGAGAATTACATTGCCTGCTTTGGTATTCAGTATGGCATTTGTACCTGACGTCCTGAGCTTAACTGTGTCTGTGGACTCGCCCACCTTGGAGCTGCTGTAGCTCAGCTCCTGTTGCTGCATCTTATTCCATGGTGCGATGTGTTACACTTCCACCGTCCTGTGGATGGTGGCCACACAGGGGATTTCCAGACCGGAGCCCCTGTGCACGTTCTTCCACCGTCTGCTGGTGATCTAAGAATTCACTTTTCCTGAGTGTGTAACCAGCAGTGGAGCAGGCTGCATCACAGGGCATGTGTCTGCTCAACTTAGCAGTGAACGGAAGTCGCTCTTGCTCCTCATCTCACCCACCGCTGGTGCTCTTCACCTTTTCCTGTGGCCATTCTGGGGCGGAGTTGTTTACACTGGTTTCTCCTGGTTTTGATTCCACTTCCTGCTGATTTTAGAGTGCCTCTTCATGTTTACCATAGCCATCTGCATAACCTACATGAGTTGTCTGCCCAGGTCAGCTGCTCACTTTCTTATTGGGTGTTTCTGTTTCTTTTTCACATTTAGAATTTTTCTTCTCACTTGTCATCGTACACTCTTTGGGTTGCCCTTGTACTCTTTCAGTGGTGTCTTTAGATGCACAGAAATTCCTCATCTTGGTATAGTCCAACTTATTAGCTTGCGCCTTTATGTTTAGCACCTTTTATGTCCTATTAAGAAATCTTTGCCTGGGGGCTGGAGCCGTGGTTCAGTGGTTACTATGCTTGCCTGACATGTGCGAGGATGTGGGTTCAAACCCCAGCAAAGTAGGGAGCAATAAAAACCACATGGAAAACTAAATATTGATTCTTTGTCTCTCTCTCTCTCTCGCTGTCCCTCTCTCTCTCTCTCTCTCTCTCTTTTTTTGTTTTTTTTACTAGTTGAATATGGACTTACAATTGAGGGGGAATCATTATCAAGCAATCAAGAATAAATGTTTATTTACATAGTTAGCCAAGGCTGATGCCATGTCATGGTTTCCCCCCTTGGGTTTCCCATGGTTCTGTGTTTCCCCCAAAAGAACCCCTGTGTTAAGTGGACTTCTCATGGAGGTCAGAGATCTCCTTCTCAGTTGATTCCCCCATACTCCCTCTCTCCAGTCTCCTAGATATCCTTCCTAATCCCTCCCCCCTCCTTGCTCCCCTCCCTATGTCTCCAGGGATCCTAGGCAAGGTTCCTCCTGTTTGTGTAAAAATTCATACATTTTGAGGTTATTATTAGCTTAGCCATCTAACATACTGTTTCTGGTTGTATTCTAGCTTCCACAAATGAGAGAAAACATTTGGCCCTTGAGTCTCTGAGATTAGGATGCTTCACTTAGCATAATTTTTTCCATCTCCATCCATTTGGCTTCAAAAGCTGTAATATTTTCTCTAATGGCCGAGTAGTATTCCATTGTATATATGTACCAAAGTTTTTGAATCCACTCGTCGAGTGAGGGGCATCTGGGTTGGTTCCATAGTCTAGCTATAGTAAATTGAGCTGCTATGAACATTGAGGAAGCCACATCACTATAATACGCTGATTCTAACTCTTTTGGGAAAATCCCCAGGAGTAGGATAGCTGGGTCATAAGGTGGATCCAGCCCTAATTTTTTGAGGATCTCCACACTGCTTTCCAGAGTGGCTGAACCAATTTGCAGTCCCACTGTTGGGAACATGAGGTTCAGCTGGCTTGTAGAAGAATTGGTGGTAAACAACTCTAAGGGGTCCAGCTGGCTTGTAATTAGCAAATTGCCTGACCGCGTGACTAAGCTATTCGGCCACTCATTTGTTACAATTGGAGAAAGGTGTTTGCATTGTACCCTATTGGCTGTTGTAATGGATAAATAGAGTAGCAGCTAGTCAGGTAAGGGAAGCAGCCAAAAGAAGCAAGCGGCCCAAGAAGGAAGAGAGCAGCCAGAGAAGCAGCAGCCAAAGGAGAAGCAGTAGCCAGAGAAGAGCAAGAAAGCAAGCAGCCGCGTCCTGAAGGAAGAGAGCACAGAAGCAGTCAGAGAAGCAGCAGCAGCAGAGACGTCAGAGAGATCAGCAGCGGTAGAAGATGCAGGTCCCGTGTTCCAGCCGCCGGCGTTCGCCCCCTTGTTCCCGGCTCCCCAACCCTTCCTAACGCGGCCCCTCGGAGGACGGCTCGCTAAGCCGTTCTGCCCGCTCCTCGCACGGGAACGCTGCGGGGAGCGACTCCTCTTCTCCCCGGTCCCCAACCCTGTCCTGCTGGCCCCCCGGGGACCGGCTAAGGTCCCCCGAGGCTGTTCCGCCGCTCCCCGCTCCAGAACCCAGGGCGGGGGGCGACGTCCCACCAGCAGCGTGACAGTGTTCCTCTCTCCCTCTCTCTTAAAAGAAAAGAAAAAAATCTTTGCCTGTTCTAAGATCATGAGGATGTGCTCTGATGTTTTCTTCTAAAGTTTTGTTGTGGGGCTGGAGCGGTGGCTCAGCGGTTATGGCGCTTGCCTGGCAAGCACGAGGACCTGGGTTCAAACCCCAGCACCACGTACACAACTGAGTGTTGGGGCAACTAAGGCCATGTGAAAAACTCAATAAAGTTGTTTCTCTTTCTCTGTCTCTCTCACTGTCCCTCTCTCTTTAAAAAAAAAAAAAAAAAAGAGGAGAAGGGCTGGAGCATGGTTCGGTAGTTTTGAACCCCAGCACCACCTATGCAACAAAGTATCAGCAATGAAAGCAACAACGTAAACTAAATAAAATTGATTCTCTTTGTCCGTCTCTTAAAAAAAGAGGAGAGATTGAGAGAGCGAATCAATTTTATTTATGTTTTCATCTGGCCTTTGTTTCTCTGACACTTAGATCTGTATGTGGTGCTGGGGTTTGAACCTGGGTTCTCACACATGCCAGGCAAGCGCTCTAACCTCAGAGTCACTGCTGCCACCTGAGACACTGCTCCAGCTCCTCTTATGTAATTCTTTTTTTTTTTTTTTAAAGAAGGACAGTGAGAGAGACAGAGAAAGAGAGAAACAACTTTATTTAGTTTTTCACATGGCCTTAGTTGCTCCAAGACTTAGTTGCGTACGTGGTGCTGGGGTTTGAACCCGGGTCCTCGTGCTTGCCAGGCAAGCGCCGAAACTGCTGAGCCACCTCTCCAGCCCCCTCTTATTTAATTCTTACAGTAGACTCTCTAGCTGTTGATTAAGCTTGAGGCCCTACATAACCTGATTCTGTCCCTGGGTGGAGTATATACACGTATAAACACTGGAAAACATGTGGGAAGCTATTCATTTTCTACTCGTGTGAACTTGAAGTTCTTATTTGGGTGGGTTATAGGCATTCTTGCTTTTTATGCCTCTGAGTGTCAGTCACGTTCACGCCAGTTGTGAGGTCAGGCAGCACCTTATGGGCATTTCTACCACTTTGTCTCTGTTCAGACTCACATGTTAGAGACATTTGCCCTTATTAGAGCTATTAGGAGCCATTAATGTAAGTGTGGTCAAATGTTCTTCACTGTGTTTGACTTTTGTATGTTTTAGGAGGAGACCTAAAGCAAGCCAACAATTTCCATCTATGTCATCTGTAATCTTCTAGACTTTAAAAATAAGCAAATGATTAACCTTCAGAGACGTCTGTTAACCGGCCTGCTGGTAGAGGAGATTGAACACTAGTCTTGGAGCCAGAAGACTTAATCTGCCCTTTAATAATAAAAAAAACTGTAATTTGGGGTCATTTACTTTTTTTTTTTATTTTAAAGAGAGAAGGTCAGTGGGACTGGAGTGGTGGTTCAGCAGTTATGGTGCTTGCCTGGCATGCATGAGGACACAGGTTCGAACCCTAGCACCACATACACAACGAAGCATTGGAGCAACGAAATCCACATGAAAAACTAAAATGGATTCTCTCTTCTTTTCTTTCTTTTAAGAGATATGGACACAGAGAATCAAACTTTTTTTTATGTAGTTTCTCATGTGGCTTTCATTGCTCTGACACTTGGTTGTGTCCTTGGTGTTGAGGTTTGAACCCACGTCCTCGTGCATGCCAGGCAAGCTCCGTAACTGCTGAGCCGCCGCTCTAGCCCTGGTCAATTACCTTTGACCCTCAATCTTCTCATCAAAGTGGAAAAAGAAATATAACTATCTGGCAGACTACCCAGAGTTGTTGGGAAGAGCAGATGACGGCTTACACACGCTTTAGGAATCTGAGAGTACTGCAGAAACGCCAGTGGTGTGAGTCCATGTCTTTGCTGGCTGCTCTGTGCCAGGAGTGCTGGAGAATCACCAAGGCAAATTGTGGTAGCTGGGTTGGGGTTATTTGAGTGTGGTCACAATGGCCATGACTTATTGAGGGAAGTGGAATCTGTTCCAGAAGAGTGTGTGTGTGTGTGTGTGTGCGTGTGTGTGTTTGTAGGAGGGCAACAGGAGCGCTAGTCTCTTGGGATTCCTATGACTTCATTCTGGTTCTGTAAATTAAAAGTGTGCAGACCACTCACTCTCCCTCTCCTTCCTTGTCTTACTGCTTAGAAATGCTTCGAGGAGTAAGACAAAAATCACTGAGCACGTTTGTGTTTCTCAGTGAAAGGTACTCTATGAATGTGGAAGATTGCATGTTATGATGAAGCCACCAGGCTGGGCAGTGGCTCAGCGGCCCAGCACTTGCCTGTCGTGCACAGGGCCCTGGGTTCCAGTCCTAGCACGGGGGCTGGGCAAGGGGGAAGAAAAGAAAAGAAAAGTAATTATTATTCCTGTGAATACACTGTCCTTCCAGCCAGTAGTTTGATAAAAAGGTGACAAGACCTTGGAATGTAAGTTTTGAGGGAGGAGGGATATGTCTTTGCATATTAATTTTCTTTCTTTTTTCTTTTTAAAGAAAGAGGGACAGTGAGAGACAAAGAATGAAAGAAGCAAATAAGCAAAATTTTTTTTAATCTAGTTTTTCACATGACCTTGTTCCTCCAATACTTTGTTGTGTATGTGGTGCTGGGGTTTGAACCCACATACTCGTGCACATCAGGCAAGCGCCACAACCACCAAGCCATCACTCCAGTCACTCCAGTCCCTGGAATTTTTTTTTTTTAAAGAGAGAAGGACAGTGAGAGAGAATCAGTTTTATTTAGTTTTTCATGTGGACTTCATCACTCTGACACTTTGTTGTGTACGTGGTGCTGGGGTTCAAATCTGCATCCTCACGCATGCCAGGCAAGCGCCATAACCGCTGAGCCACCGCTCCAGCCCCATGGAAGATTCTTAATACTGACAAGACTGAATGTCAGTGTGATTCCCTCATAAACCTAAGTCTCTCTAATCAGTTAGCTCTAGAGTGCAGTTTCTGGTACACAAATGCTCTTTTTTCATTATATCTTGGTTTTGAATGGAGTTTCAGGATTTATATTCCTCCTTTTGTTGTTGCTGTTGTTTGATTCCCCCTGTTTTTTTGCTATTATTATTATTAGAGGGAGAGAGGAAAACGGTGAATCAATTTGTTTTTCATATGGTCTTTGTTTTTCCAACTCTTAGCTGTGTATGTGGTGCTGGGGTTTGAACCTGGATCCTTGTACATGCCTGGCAAGTGCTCCAACCACTCCAGCCCCTGTCATCGTTATTTTTAGTCAAAGTTATACATATATTTCAGACAGTCAAGTTTCTACAAGGTGTGTTTAGCAAGAATCTTTGATATTATCTGGTGAATCCTAGGTGTTTGGCTTTTTAAATTTTTATTTATTTTTGCAATGCTGGGGATTGAATTTAGGGCCACTTTTCTACTGATCTACATCCCCAGCCCTTTTTATGTCTTATTTTCAGATGCGGTCTTGCTAAGTTGCCCAGGCTGGCTTTGAACTTGCAATCCTGCCTCAGCCTCCCAAGTCTCTGGGTTTACTTGTGTGCACCACCATTCCTGGCTGTTTGGCTTTTAGAAATCTTTGCCTGGGGACTGGAGCAGTGGCTCAGTGATCACAGTGCTTGCTGGCATGCACAAGGACATGGGTTTGAATCCCAGCACGACATACACAACAAAGTGTCAGAGTGATGAAAGCCACAGGCAAAAAAAAACACTGAAATCGATACTGTCTGTCTGTCTCTCTCCCCCCGCAAAAAAATTATCATTGCCCTCCCAATAAAATTATAAAATTATAATTTTGGTTAGATTATTATCCAGAGTTTTTATCATTATGAACATAGAAAGGTGAGTCACTGTTGAGGCATGTAATAAACTATGATTTTTCCTTTCCTGGTTGACTTTAAATTTTTCTTAGGGTTAATAATTGCCTTTTTAGTTTTCTTTAATGAGCGCTTACCTTAAGTACGTAGTTGGTTCCCTATGCTGTTGTAATTGCTGTCTCTGTGTTAACTCATTTAATTATTAGATAGGCACAGAAGCACAGAGAGGCTAGAAAACTTGCCCAGGAAGGCCAGCCGGAGGCCAGACCCTGGTAGCGGGCTCCCTGATTTATGCACTTAACCACTGTGCCGGACTCTGCCTGTTTTCTGTTAATTGTACAAAAACATTTTGTTTTGTTGAGGTGAAGTTTAAATGCAGTGAAATCCAGATCTTAGGTTTAAGGTCTAACGTCCCAACAGGCATGTAGCCATGTAACCAATGCCCCAGTCAAGATGGGACTCTGGAGTGGCTTCCAGTCAGTCCCCACCCCTCACAGCCAATTACTGTTTCCATCACTGCAGCTGAGTTCTGTCTGTTCTTGGACTTCAAATGGAAGTGCGTAGCCTGGCTTCTCGGCCACGTCGTTGTGTTGTCACCAGCTCATTACACACACACACACACACACACACACACACACACATTTTTTTTTGGTGGATACCAGGGATTAAACCCAGGGGCAGTTAACCACTGAGCGACATCCCCAGCCCTCTTTATTTTTTATTTTAAGACAGGGTCTTGCTAAGTTGCAGAGGCTGGCTTTGAAACTGGGATCCTCCTGCCTCAGCCTCCCAAGGTGCTGAGATCACAGGCTGCGCCGCCCAGCCCAGCACAACTCGTTTTTTATTGCCAAGTGTTTCAGTGGAGCGGATTTCGCAGCTTTTCCATTCTCTTGTTGGTGGATATTCGCTGTTTAGAGCTTTGCCACCTTGAACATTTTTTTGCAGCTCTTTTTATGGGCATGTGTTTCAGTCTCTTTGGGGATAAATAGAGGAGAGGAATGGTGGGTCATAGAGTTAGGCATGTGTTTGACTTTGTGAGAAGCTGCCAGCTTATTGAAAGTGGTTTTATCATTTATATTCTCTGTGACTTCTTATTACTAGCATATGGCAGAGGTAATGGGTGGCACATTATTATGTTACATCAAATTGTAATGCTCATCCTGCTGGCTTTGGAGAAGTAAGTTGCCCTGTTGTGTGTCCAAACAGAGGGCCAGGTGGCAGGGAGTTCTGGGCAGCTTCAGGCCCACAGCCAGCAGGTAACTGGCCCCCGTGTGAGATTAGAGTCACGTGGTGTCCTGCTGAAGCTATGGCTGAGACTGGTCCCAGCCAGCACCAGGTTGTGATCCTCCAGCGCTCCTAAGCTGTGCATGGGCTTCCCACCTACAGACACTGACGTAAGAGATGGATTGCTGTACGCTGCTGATGCGTTTCTGACAATATTGTCATGCAACAGAGAGTAGCTAACATTCATAGTAATTTAGAATAGTAGTAATACAATACGTAAGGCCCTGGGTTCAATCCCCACTACTGGAAAAAGAAGAAACAGTAGTAATACAGAAGTTCCTGTTGCTGTACACTTCTACCAACATTAATTGTGTCAGCCTTTCTTATTTTAGCCACCTTAATGGGTATGAAATGTTTAACTTCTGGTGAAAAGACGGATGACATTGAGTATTTGCTGGTTGGACATTTGGATATCCTCATTTGTGAAGATCTGTTCACGTTTTCTATTTTAAAAATTAGTATGTTTGGGCTGGAGCAGTGGCTCAGTGGTTACCAGCGCTTGCCTGGCATGCACGAGGACCTGGGTTCAAACCCCAGCACCACATACACAATGAAGTATCAGAGCAACAAAAGCCAAATGAAAAACTAAATAAAATTGATTTTCTCTTTTTCTCTCATTGTCTGTCTCTCTCTTTAAAAAAAATAATATGTTTGTCTTTTATAATTTATTTGTAAAAGTACTTTATATATTACAGATCAAGATCCTTGGGTATGAGGTGTTCCCCAGAAACTAGGGAATATTCAGAGGTGAGATCCTTAGATTATGGGAGCTGTAACCTAAATAGTCCATTCTAGCTTGCACCACTAACGGGGTGGTAACTGTAGGCTGGTGGGGTGCGGCTGGAGGAGGGGGTTCCAGGGGTGTGCCCTAGAAGGCCACATCTTCCCTGAGTCCCTGCCCCTCAGCTCTCTGTTTCCTGTATGTCACCCTTCCACCATATGCACTGCCTCGCCTTGGGCCCAAAGCGATGGCCACGGACTGCATGTCTGAAACTGTGAGCCCCAGATAAACTCTTCCTCCTGAGTTGGTCTTGTCGGATATTTGGTCACAGTGAAGTAAAGCTGACCAATGAAAAGAGACCCTTAGTCTTCCCTGCCATTCTTGTTCTCAACACTGTTATGTTCAGGAGGTTGGTCTGTAAGCTGGCTTCCCTAACATCACCACGACAAGGCATAAGTCCTGATTTCTTGGTAGAAAACATGACAAAAATGATTGTACAGCATTCCCAGAACTTCACACACAAGGGTGCGTGCAGCTCCCCAGCCAGTACTAGTGTGGTGCGCCTGACGTCACGGTGGTGGTGGTGTCTGCTGGGTGTGTTTCCCCGACTCTAGTGTCCTTGCCCTTCATAACTGATGAGTGTGTGCAGATGTTTGAGGCTGTGCCTAGTTGGACTTCAAGCTGTCAGCACGAGTGTCCTGCCATTGTCCCTGGCCACTGTTCAGTTGCCAAGGGATGTTTTTGTTCTGTTATTTCTTCTTGGTCTTGTAAGGATGAGCTTTCCCTTCTTGCTTCCAGTGTGGACTCTTGGATTTATATTTCCTTCATGGGGTTGTATTGGATTGCTATCATTTTTTTTTCCCCAGGGCTGAGGATCGAACTCAAGGCCTTGCGCGTGCTAGGCAAGTGCTCCACTGAGCTAAATCCCCAACCCCTATTTTTTTTTTTTTTAAAGAGAGGGACAGTGAGAGAGAGAGATGGAGAGGGAGGGAGAGAGAATCAATTTTTTATTTAGTTTTCCATGTGGCTTTCCTTGCTCCGAGACTTCTCTGTATGGGTTGGAACTCAAGTCTTCACTGAGCCACCGCTTCAGCCCCAACTGTCATCTATTTTGATGCTCAAATTACTGGCGATCTGGCTAGTAGGAGCCCTTTGAGCTGTTTACCTTTTATCTGTCTTTTTTTTTTTTTTTTTACGGGAGGGAGAAAGAGAATCAGTTTTATTTAGGTTTTCGTTGCTCCAAGACCTCGTTTATGTGGTTCTGGTGTTTGAACTTGTGTACTTTCGTATGCCAGGCGAGTGCTGTAACCGCTGAGCTACCGCTCCAGCCCCCTTTTATCTGTCCTTACCCTTTTTCAAACAGTGCCTAATTTTCTAGAACAGAGTGTTCCACGTTCGTCTCATTTTTTTGGCCCTGACTCTAGAGTCAGTTCCCCTAAAGAGTCTTGGGCCTTTTGGTGGAGGATGGTTTCTAGAAACTAGTATCTGGGAGTTTGTTGTGCCCATCACTGTGGATGTCATTGCTTCTGGTGCTTAGTGAAATTCTGGGTATACAGTACACATGCCCCCGCAACAGAATCATTTCTTTCTCTGTATGTCTTTAAAAGCCATGAATTAAAACTGAAATCTTCAATTCCAATATAGCACCCTGGGTTCTCTCCCATCTTGCCCCTTCCTGTGTTCGTATAGACCTTTTCCAAGAGGGAGAAATCTTTCATTATCCTTAATATATTTACTTAGTTGCTCATCGTACCTGGCCTTCTGACTACTCCGGCCTTTTCCATCTGCCCCTCTCCATGCACCGCTGCCCCAGTGCCCCGTGTCCTCCAGCGCAGCAGGTGGAAGCAGGAGAGCATGCAGGTGAGCTCCTTCCTCATGACTCCTGAGACAACAGAGATGGAAGATGAGAACAGCCCAATTTTCTCAGCTAATTTTAAATAGTATTTATTCCTGTTACCTATTCTTATATGAAAAATTCACTTGAAAGCATTTTCACCTAAAATAAGGACAGCATTTTGCATTGCTCAGCAAGGAGAGTGGGTTCTGTCTTCCACCCAGATTTACCTGGGGTGCTGGAATCATCTGCAGACGCACTCAGAAGGCCACGTGGCTTTCCACGTGGCAGTTCCCAGGGCCTCCTCTGCTGCCCAGCCTCTGCTTGCTGAGTGGCAGCCAGCAAGGCGTGCTGGGTTCAGGAGATGGAGCTTGTTTTCTGCCTTTTCACGAGAGGACTGTCGAAGAGTTTGCAGGTGATTTGAATTTGTTCAAACTTTCAATTCAGTTTGTTTTAATCGTTATTTTATGTATGTATATGTCTGTGTACGTTTTGCTTGGGGTTTGAGCCACATCCCCAGCCTTTTTTTTTTTTTTTTGAGACGGGGTCTTGATAAATTTCTGAGGCTGGGCTCGATCTTGTTCCTCTTGGCCCAGCTTCCAGAACCACTGGGTCGTCATCCCAGTGTGTGCTCCCCTGCATCCTGCTTAATTAATTTTATTTAAAAGTTTAAAAGACATTTATAATTTGTTTATTCGATCCTGAAGGGATGGGAGACTAGACTCGGAATAGGAGTAGAAAGGGACAGACTGCAAGGGAAAGGACAGCCTTTCTCCCTGAGCAAGAGAGGAGTATGAGACTCTCCTGGGTCTTCCACCCCCATGTGCCATCCAGAATGGGAAGTGGTGATGGGGTGGTTTATTGTTGGTCTTAGCATACGCTGACATATCCTGCTAGGTCACTGAAGACACAGGACCAGAGCACAAGTCCTGGAGCTTGGGGAGAGATGGTGCCTTGCTTGGCATTAGTGCTGTCAGCGGTGGACCCCGTGGGGACAGATTTATTTGTTCCATGCCAGGGTCTTATGTATTTATTCTGGATGCGTAAAGTTTTGTCCTTTAAAAAGCCCTGCATTGGGGCTGGAGCGGTGGCTCAGCGGTTTCGGCGCTTGCCTGGCAAGCACGAGGACCCGGGTTCAAACCCCAGCACCACGTACACAACTGAGTGTTGGAGCAACTAAGGCCATGTGGAAAACTAAATAAAGTTGTTTCTCTTAAAAAAAAATAAAAATAAAAAAAAAATAAAAAGCCCTGCATTTTCAGAAGCAACTTTTATTTTCATTTTCTAGAATGTGGACTGAGGGAACCCTGTGCCCAGGATAGATCATGGGTTTGCTAATCTTTCCAAGGTGCTTAGGATTTAAAATTCAAAACCAGAGGTACCTACTTGGACCTTCCATGATCGCTTCTGCAGACAAGCCAGCTGAGGCTAGGAGTGGAAGTTAGCCTCCTCGAATGGCTGAAGTGTTTTTTTCTCTTATGTTAGAGGAGTTGTAGTATTGGATGACTAATGAGCAGAATGGACAGATGATTCCAGACTTGTGTGTGTGGTGCTGGGGACGGGAGCTATACACACGAGGCGTGTGTCCTACCACAAAGCAGCACCCCCAGCCCAGACACAATTCAGATGGAACTCCGAGCAAGGCCAGCCCTCATGACCCTTGGATTCCGCTGGGGACTGATGATGATATTATTATTGTTGTTAAATGCTGGTAGCCTTGGAATCAGTAGTGGAGGAGGATTATGCCATCTCCTTTTTAGGAACGAAAGTCTGGTTTTCCCCATGCTCTGCTGGCTCCAGAGAAATTGAGGGAGGTGATTATTTCCTACTTGTAGATTGGATTACAGAAGCTTAAAGCTGGAAATGACCCCTGGGCTCAGTGATGCCCCTAAGATCTCATTCTAATCGGGGGTGGGGTGGGGTGGAAGATGTTCCCATTGTTCTCTTCCGGTCTCTTTGGGTCTGGTGTGTTTTGATGGAATGGAGTCGGGACTAGAGACGTCCATTCTGTGTGCAGAGCACTGACGGCTGTGAGGTGAGGGTGGCCAGGCCTGTCTTCGAGGAGCTCAGCGCACTGTGCTAGAGAGTAGAGAGACACAAGAAGAGACTAGATGCACGTGCTGAGGTTTGTAGGCAGAGCGGCTTGAATCCCTCTCTAGAATCTGGCGTTTGAACTAGAATTTTTGTTTTCAACTTTTTGTTGTGGAGAATTTTCTAAATATGCAAAAATAGAGAAAAATATATGATGAATCCCTGTGTCCTCCTCACTCAGCTTTGTCATCAGCTCACAGCCAGTGTTGTTTTGTCTATGTCCCTGGTCCCTGTCTCCTGTCCTATCCCCTGCTCTTGTCCTTGCTGCCTCCAGATTATTTTGAAGCAAATCCCAGACATCATAACAGTTTTAGTGTGTATCTCCAAAAGATGCAGCACTTTTAATAATAACCACAATACTTTATCCTCTAAAATAATTAATATGAGTTCTTAATAATCTAGTTTATAGTCAGTTGAACTGGACTTTATAAAGAGTAGATTTTAATAGGTGGTGATGGGAGGAAGGAAACGGCATGCACAAGGTCAAGGAAGCTGCATGAGTGGGAGGTGATAAAAGTCTGCTTTAGGGCTGGAGGCAGGGCTTAGTGATTACAGTGCCTGCCTGGCGTGCATGAGAACCTGGGTTCAGTACACACCACGCTTGTGTAAGTATGTCATTGTTTGTACTATTTTCATATATATAAAAAAGTTCTTTATAGGTATAATTATGTCCTTATACTTTGGTGTATTAGAAAAATACATGACCCAGAAAGAGAGGCAAGGGGCCGGGGATGGGAGGAGGGAGGTGGGGGAGTGCTGGAGGAGTATTGACCAAATTACATTGCTGAATTGTGTGCATCTATGAATATGTGACAACAAATCCTATCATTATGTACAACCATAACCTCCCCACCCCCCCAAAAAAAGTCTGCTTTAGGACTATGGGAATGGAAATGAAAAGGAAATAAAGTTTTGTTGAAATACAGCTGTCCCTGTTTGTTTGTGCACTGTGTGTGACTGCTTTCACCCCATGATGGTAGAGACCCTGTGACCTGCAAAGTCCAAAATCTTTGCTCTCTGTTGGTGCACGCTAGAAAGAGCTTGCCAAGCCCTGTCCAGCAGAAACCAGGCCCCAGGTGTAGTGCTGTGGAAGAGTTGTTCTGCAGCTATTGATGAGACGCGTTTGTAGGAGTTGGAAGCCTTGCATTGTGTTCTGCTCTGTCATTCGCTGCAGCTAAGAAAGTGAGTCTCCAGGAATCTCTGCCAGTTTGGTATTTGTCTTGCTCCCCTGGTAGAATGAAAGTTCCGTGAAGTCAGGGGGTTTTTTTGTGTTTTTTTTTTTTTTTTAAGAGAAAGAGAAAATCAACTTTTGTTTAGTTTTTCATGTGGCCCTCGTTGCTCCAACACTTAGTTGTGTATGTGGTGCTGGGGTTTGAACCTGGGTCCTTATGCATCCCAGGCAAGCGCCGTAATCGCTGAGCCACTGCTCCAGTCCCTATGTCTTGTATTTACTATGAGATCATCAGGGCCTGGATCAGTGCCAAGTAGACACCCAATAAATAATTGTTGGAAAAATAAGTGAAACCCTTTAGTCCTTTTGCTTCTCTTCTGCATTAGACACATTTGGAGCTTCCAGGGGTACAAGGATGATGTATTTGTAGGTGGCAGCGATGCTATTATTTAACACTGTTGTGGTTTTCTGTTAATAAAGTTTAGAAAACATACAGTGGAATATCAAGCAGCAATTAAACTGGTAATTGTGAAGACTAGAAGTGTTGGAAATGCTTGTGGTGTGTCTCAATCTTGTGCACACTGCCTCTTCAAGATACATGTGAATATGGACAAAGTCCGGAGGACAAAGCAGAAATGAAATCATTGTTTAGGACACTGGAATTTTTGGTGTTTTCTCTCCAAAGTTTTCTTTTTAATACTAGTACTGACTCATCCTTTCAATAATGATTTCAAAAATACATAAACTTCCCCTGCCTCTCCCCAAGTCCACACCCTCCTGCCCCATGTCCAAAAACACAACCCTCAGTGTGGATCACAGACAACCCTGTGACCCCAGAAACTTGGGAGGCTGAGACAGGAGGATCTCCATTTCTGGGCCAGGCTTGGCAATTGAGTGAGATCCTGTCTCAAAATAAAAATGAAAGAAGGGCTGGGATTGTAGCTCAGTGCCAGAGCACTGCTGGGTTCAGTTCCCATTATTCTCCAAAGAACATGACAATGATCAGAAATTGGAGATTAGTATAGTATATAATCTAATATGATTAGAGATTATGTTAAATCTCTAATATTGGGAAAGTGGATGAGCATCATAGGTAGATGTTTTACTTCAACCTGCAACACACAGCTCCCAGGTACTTCCCAACTGGAAATGTGCCGTGAACATCCGTGGTTGGATCCTGGTCTGGGTTTAGACAAAAGCCCTGAGATACTTATTCTGGCTATCTTTCCCATACAAAGCCATAATTTTCTAGAGGATGCATTTGGAGCAATTATTTGGTCTTGTCATTTTACTTCAAAGTCTTTTCTTTGCACTCAGTTTCTCGATGTACAAAAATCATTTTAGTTAAATATTGAGTAGGGCTTTGTGTTTTTTCGTGCAAACTCATTTCTAGGATATATGTATTGGTGTTCAAGCCATTGCCTTTAGGCTTCATGTGAGCATTCTTGCCAGGGCCTGGAATTCTGTAGCACAAAGCTAAATTCAGCTGCAATTCCAGAAGCCTGCTTCTTAAGGCAGTGTTACCTCTCAGAGTTAGCAAATGGGAAGATGATCAAGTACCTGTTTTCATTTAATTGAGAGTAAAACCCTAGTGCTCCCTGTGGTCATTGAGTCGCTGTGAAATGGCTCCTTTGCCAATCTTGCCCCCTCCTGCTTCCTCCTGGCTACTACGTTGTACGTGCACAGTCCTCTTCCCTAGAGACATCAGGCAAGAGGTCCTGGCCTTGGCCTTTGTGCTGCCTGTGCTGGGTAGAGTCACGGTTCTTTCCCGCCCTTTCTCAGAGTTCCAGCCATCCTCCCAGGGAGGTCTATCCCCTACCCCCACTGCTTCTTCTCCACCGCCCTCTCTCCAGCTTCTCACACATTACAGATGTCTGCCTGCCCCACCTCTGGGTGGAATGGAAGCTTCTTGAGGGTTAGGATTCTTGCTGGTTTGTCACTGTTGTACCCCTAGTGGTTAGATTGGGGTCAGACACATATTAAGTGCTTGGTAGGTATTTGGTAGGTATTTGTTAGATGAATAAGAGGGCTGGGAAGTGCTTCTCCCCTTCCTCTAGGGATCTTCTTAATTTACATTAACTTTAGCAGTGCTCTGCTCTGTTCCCCTGACGCACAAGGACTTGGTTCTTCTTGGTATTGCTGAGAAAGGATGGAGGTTTCAAGAAACGTTGGATATGGAGCATAGAGCAGAGAATGCAAGTATTAAACAGTCTCACTCGTGGTGAGTGCCTCCTGGATCTGCGTTTTTGTGGCCATATCCTAACCTGCCCACTTAGGAGAGGGCCATGCTAACCTTGCTGTGCTGCCATGTCGTACCCTGCTCCTACTGTGTGTGTGACAGCTCTCAGCCCGACCATGACAACACCTTTTGCTAGTTTGAGTGTTGGTGTTTTGCTTGGGGTGCTGTAACAAAAGGCTTGCAGAGCAGGCGGCTTAAGCAGCCGACGCTTGTTTTCTAACAGTTCTGGAGATGAAAGCCAAGGTTGGTGCCAGTGGGCTTGGTCTCCGTGAGGATGCTCTTCTTAATTGATGGCTGCCTTCCTGCTGTGTCCTCACCGTGGCCTTTCCTGTGTTCCTGTGTGCACACGTAGGTGGGGTGGGGGAGAAAGTGAGAAAGTGTTGGTGTTCCCTCTGCTTCCAGGGACAATGGCCCCTGAGGTCAGGGACCTACCTTAGGACCTCATTTATCCTTCATTACCTCTGTAAGGCCCTGTGTCCAGATAGCATCATGCTGGGATTAGGGCTTTGTGTGAACTTTGGGGGATAGAGTTTAGTTCCTAACAGTGCTGCACGTGAGATGTCTCACACAGGGGATGGCCTTCATTCGCTTTTTCAGCTAGTATGTATGTATGTATGTATGTATGTATGTATTTTAAAGAGAAAGGGACAGTGAGTGAGAGAGAGAGAAACAATTTTATTTAGTTTTTCATGTGGCCTTCGTTGCTGCAAGACTGCTGTGTACGTGGTGCTGGGATTTGAACTCAGGTACTCGTGCATGCAAGGCAAGCACTGTAACCGTTGAGCCACTGCTCCAGCCCTCAGCTAGAATCTGTTGAAAACCAACCATGTGCCACACTCCCAGCCAGATGCAGAGCTGTCCTGTACCCAGCCATCGTGAAGCTCACAGCCCAGCAGAGGAGGTAAATAGTTACGGAGATAGGTGAGCTGTGGAGTTGACTGTGCAGATGCATGCAGGTCTCCAAGCATGTCTGCAGTTGGCCAAACAGTAGAAGATGAGTCAGGTCATCATGCACACTTGTGAGAAGGCAGCCCGCCACAACCTCAACTTCTTCCTGGGTCCTCACCTGGCCTGTACTTTAGCGGTACTCAGATCCCTCCCAACCTTTCCCCTCATTGTACTATGTCATTTCAAACTCACCCTCCGCCCCATGACTGTTCATCTTTTATTGAAAGCAGTTGATGTCTCTTTTTTCTGATTCCTTTTCCTTGACAGGTTCATCTGAACCTTTAGTCTCTCCTCTCTCCTCATCTCTTAGCTTTCTACAAAGCAATTCCTGGTGCTAAGTGAGAGCTATTCCTGGCGGCACCTATTTTCTATCAATAAGTGAAAAGGGAGGTTGTCAGCCAGCATGGATACTCTATCCATGAAATTGCAATTACTGATGCAGAGTTTCAAGAAGTTCTTACTATGTAAAAAGCACAGGTGATTTGGTAAGTTGTGGCTCCAGAGGGTCCTTACATAATGAGCCAACTTTCCTTCTCCAGGGAAACAGACCATCAAGTTTCTTTTGGTCGCCAGTTACTTTAACCCTGTCTGGTTTTCCTGCTTGTGCTCAATCAAGCACATTTGTGAGAGTGGAACTGATTCCCCTAACTGGTAACCCCTGATCTCAAGTGGATGAGGAAGTGCTGCGTACGAGCCTTAGCGGTCCCTGAGCCCACTGTGGAGCCACCGACACCTTACCGACACCTCCTGATGTTCCAGAACAGACTTAGGTTCTGAGGGACACTGGGACCCTTCTCACTTTTGCAGGTTCTTTCCAAACATTTGTCTACGATGTTTCTTGTTCTTGGGTTGGAAACTTCCAGATAGGTAGGTAATCCACTACATGAGTTGCCCTTTTTTTTTTTTTTTTTTTTTTTAAGAGAGAAGGGCAGAGAGAGAGACAGAATCAATTTTTATTGAGTTTTTCACGTGGCTTTCGTTGCTTTGACACTTAGTTGTGTACGTGGGTGCTGGGATTTGAACCCGTGTACTTGCGCATGCTGGGCAAGCGCCATAACCATTGAGCCACTACTCCAACCCCAAGTTGGCACATTTTAATAGCTTTTATAATTCTATAGTAAAGTCAAAGATGTTTTTAATGTTTTTCTTTGCTTTTAGAATTTCCTTTACTTTTCTATTCCACATTTGTGTGTGCATCCTTCCATCCGGCATGGCTTGGGCACTTGAGGCTTCTGTGTGCACTGTTGCGTGACTGTCTTGGTCCCCTTGCCTGTCGCCCTGACCTTAGCAGACTGGATTTTTGGTTTTTGGGCTCTGTGTGTGTCTCCTTGTCTCCTTATGCTGCGTTTCTTTCCCACCCTTGTGTGGAATAACTGCTTGCACTCTGAAAGCTTTGAGTTCCAGTTACTGAAGTTTCTTTCTCCAGTAGGTTCTTTCTGACTAGCTTCCGTGTTTACCGCTGTTTTGTAACTAGGTCTATCACGGAGACAGCTACGTAGGACATAGATGTGATTTCCCCTTTTTTTCCTTTCTCATTATTACTTATACTGGGCTTTAGTGTACATTCGTGGAGACTTTAAAATTTCTAATAGCTACATTTAAAGAAGGAAAAGGGACAAGTGAACTAATTTTAATAATCACTACACTAGGTCTAAAGTTTTTCAAGATCAATCAATATGAAAAAAATTTCCTGCTGCTTTTTTTTAAAGAGAGGGACAGTGGGGCTGGCTCGGTGGTTATGGCACTTGCCTGGCATGTGCAAGTACACAGGTTCAAACCCCAGCACCACATACACAATGAAATGTTAGAGTAAGGGAAGCCACAGGAAAAACTAAAAATAAAAATTTATTGTCTCTGTATCTTTCTTTCACTGTCCTTCTTTCTTAAAAAAAAAAAGTGTTTATCTCTTTTAAAAAGGGGGGGATAGTGAGAGAATCAATTTTATTTAGTTTTTCATGTGACTTTCATTGTTCTGACACTTCGTTGTGTACATGGTGCTGGAGTTCGAATTTGGGTCCTTGCTCATGCCAGGCAAGCACCGTAACTGCTGAGCCACTGTTCCAGCCCCTGCTGCTTTATTTTTAAAACTTACTTATTTGGGACTAGAGTGGTGACTCAGTGATTAGAACACTTGCCTTGATTCTCTCTTTCTCTCTCATTCTCTCTTTTTCTTTAAAGAGAGAGAGGGAGAGAGAGAATCAATGTTATTTAGTTTTTCATGTGGCTTTCGTTACTCTGAGACTTCATTGTGTACATGGTGCTGGGGTTTGAACTTGCGTACTTGCACATGCTGGGCAAGCGCTGTAACACCTGAGCCACTGCTCTAGCCCACTCCCTCATTCTTTAAAAAAATTTACTTACTTATTTGTATTTAAAGAGAAAGAAAGATCACTTATTTTTTCATCTGGCCTTTGTGTGTCTGCGGTGCTGAGATTTGATCCCGGGTCCTCGTGCATGCCAGGCAAGTGCTTCAACCACTGAGCCACCCCCACCGCTCCAGCCCTTTCTCTTTGCATTTTTAATGTGCAGCATGCAGTATAGCTCCCTATAGATTCATGTCTTGAAGTTCTCATTAGCCAGGGAGAGCCTAGAGAAAGGAAATATCAGATCAGGTTGAATAAGCGCCATGCTTCCATGCACCACACATGGCCTTTCATTGACTCCTCTTAGTAACCCTGGGAGGTTGTTGCTGCCACAACTGATGGGTCCAGGTAGGATCTGAAGCTGGATCTAGTTGATTCTGAAGTCCGTATGCAAATCCATGCCCTTGACCATCACAATGGTCCACCTGTTTGTGATCCCTGCAGCTGTTGGGACACTCATCTGGTCTGCATGCTAAGTATATGTGTATTCTGATGCTCCTCCAATATTTTATTTTCTGAAATTCTGCAAGAGAGAGATGGAAATGTACCATTACAGGTAGCCTAACATTGCCTGATACAAACACAAATTTTTTTCTGTGGCATGTTTAATCTTGAAAAAATTGTATGAATTTCAGCATTTTACTTTTTATTTTTTAAGAGAGAGAGAGAGAGAAAGAATCAATTTTTATTTATTTTTTTCATCTGGTTTCAGCTTCTTCAACACTTAGTTGTGTATGTGGTGCTAGAGTTTGAAGCCAGGTCTTTGCACATGCCAGGCAAGCGCTATATCACTGAGCCCCTACCCTAGTATTTTACTCTTCATACGTGTGCATTCAAATAAAAATCCATCGCCCTACCCATCCCCAACTCTCAGTAAAATCGCTCTGCATCGTTGGCCTCGAAGGAGCCTGGCACACTGTGTGTCCTGCTTCCAGAAGCAGAGCTGCGTGTCAGTTTTCTTCTCAGCTTTGGGTACTGTTTCCTACTACTATGTGTCTACCCCTGATGTCCTCTTAGCTCCAGACTCACACTAGCACCTGTTTGACCTGCACTTGGATATGAACTTGGTCTCAGACTTAGCAGGACTTGAACAGAACTCGATTCTTTTCGTAGCTGTAAACCTCCAGTTGTTCCCTTCTCAGTAATGGACACCATCATCTGCCTAGTTGCCCTAGCTCCACACCTAGACATTCTCCTCTGTTTTATACCTGCTATACACCTACTCCACTGGCAAGAGTTGTGGGTTCTAAACTCTCCTGTTTCTCACGTTCGCTTTGCTCTCCTGTGGCCCAGGCCACCCCCATCTCCACCTGCTGATCTGCTCCTACTCCCTACGGCTCTGCGCAGCTGGCCTTCATTTTTCCGACATTTAGTTATGTACATGGTGCTGAAGTTTGAACTTGGATCCTTGCACATGCCAGGCAAGCGCTTTAACCGCTGAGCCACCACTCCAGCCCCAAAATCCAAATCTTACAATCCTCAAGATTCCATTTGGCAGGCCTCTGCCTGCCTCTCCACCACATTCTCACCCCCTAACCTCACTCACAACTCTTCTACTCCGTGCCTGCCTGTGGCAGTTTTGCTCCTAGAAGTAGCATGCACACAGTACACCAGGCTTGCACCAGGGCAGTCAGGAGTTGTGCTCAAGTTCTTCTGCACTATAAGTAGAAGTCCAGTCTTTGGCCGGTGCAGTTCCCTCTTCCTGGCTGCCTACTTCTCAGCAGCTTTCAGCTTCACGTTGCTTGTGCCTTCCCTGGCCATGGACTCTGTCAACATGTGTGCCACTAGTCACTTTCCTGTTCTTTCATTGCATACCATATCTGAAATGATCTTTTTCACCTGTTTTTGTTTATGCACCCCCAAAAAAGAAAAAGAAATTCATCTCTCTGTATCCCCAGTGCCTGAGCAGTGTGCCTGGCATACAGAGGGCCCTTGATAAGTATTGAATAGCAGCTGGAGCAGTGGCTCAGCAGTAGAGTGTTTGCCTGGCGTGTGAGGACGGGGGTTTGAGCCCCAGCACCACATACACAACTGTGTTGGAGAAGCAAAATCCAGATGAAAATCTAAATAAAATTGACACTGTTAAAAAAAAGTATTGAATAAGTGATTCATTTTCCTCTTGTGCCTGGGGCCAACAAAAGAGGTTGAGTTCTGGTGACCCGAGAGCATAGTCGTAGGACATTTAGTGATTGAAACACGATTTGAGAGCTATGTCCTCAATGATTCTGCCATTGTGTGAACATCAGAGTGTACTTATACGAGCTCAGGTGCTCCAGGGTCACTAGGCAATATGATCCTAGGGGATCACTGTCATATATGAGGTCCTTTTTTGACCAGAGTTGCTTTGTCACATGTGACTATATGGGCACAAAAGCTCAAAAACCTCTGGTGCCCTGCACATTCCCAGCCAATCTGTTCATGGTAATCTCAAACTGGAAACCACTCAGATGTCCAAATGAATGAATGGACAGATTGTGGTCCAGGAAGTAGAGGTGTCACTCAGACCTAAAGGAAGAACAATGCGGTGCAGCCCGGGTGAACCTTGAACTGTTGCACTGCGTGAAGGGAGGTCCTACCCATGCTCCCAATCCTGGGAACAGCACATTTAGCCCACGTGGACACGGAGGTGCTAACTGGGCCTGGGGTGGTGTTGAGGATCCCCCAACATGAGGTCCAGCTGGCTTGTAAAAGACTTGGTGGTAAACAACTCTAAGGGGTCCAGCTGGCTTGTAATTAGCAAATTGCCTGACCGCGTGACTAAGCTATTTGGCCACTCATTTGTTACAATTGGATAAATGTGTTTGCACTGTACCCCTATTGGTTGTTGTAATGGATAAATAGAGTAGCGACTAGTCAAGCGGGGAAGCAGCCAGAGAAGAAGAAGCAGTCAGGAGGAAAGCAGAGAAGTATAGAGTCAGAGAAGAAGAAGAAGAAGCACAGAAGTATAGAACCAGCGAAGCAGCAGCAGCAGAGATGGCGGAGAGATCAGCAGTGGTAGAAGATGCAGTTCACCACCGAATGAGAGCCGTCCGGTTCCTGCCGGCCGGGACCGGACAGGGTGGAACCCAAGAAGACATCTTGGGTGATGCAGGTGTTCTGTGTCTTGCGTTGGTGACTACACAGTGTGAACTGGTTAGGACACACCGAGGCGCGTGATCACACTGGATCCAGTTGGCGTTACGTGAAAACTCTACAGCACAGCTGAAAACCCTCTGGTGCGTGCTGTGTAAGTGCACTTTGATTCCTTTTGTACAGGTGGCCTGCCCACTTCTGTTTCAGGGTCTCCTGGCCGTCTTGTGGGGCATCCTGAATACACTTGCACTCCTGTTTGAGTCAGTGGTAACATCCTCTGTCCCTCATTGGCAGGATACCTTCCCAGTTGTCACGTGCTGTTGGAGCGTCCCTTCAAGGAGTACCAAAGAGCAAGCACGTCCACCCTGAGCGTGGTCGTTTCATAGCCTGATGAAGAAAATGTCTGTTGGCAGGTTTAGCATGACAGGAAGGCGTCGGGCTTGGGCGCTCTGAACTCTCCAGTCTTTAGGTGCACACTCAGCCTTCAGGACTCCTCCTCTGCCCACCATCCACCCTGACACCGTCAGTGACTGTTAATAGGCTGACCTCAAAACTGCCTTGAGATGTGGATGCAGCCCATCTCACCCTCACACTCCTGCTCTCACGTCGAGATCCTCTCTTGAATATCTCACCTCCTCCTGTTCGTCTCTCAATTCTCCTTTCTTTGGTTCATAGAATTACCCATTCCTTTATTCTGTTATTAAAACTTTATTTTACAACAAGTGATATGTGTCTACAGCCTTGTAAAATATTCTAGCATTGCTTAGGATGTGGTAGGAAAATTGATTCCCTCCAGCTCTGTCACGTCTCTCCCCTTCCCAGACAAAAACACTATTAAGAGTTTGGCAGATATTCTTCCAGATCTTCTAAACATTTATACAAAGCATATTGTATACATAGATGTATCTTACACAAGCAGAGTCACTGTCCGTGGTTCAGCTTGCTCTTTTCACATAAGTGTGCATCTTGGGGATTCTGTCTCTGTCCTTCTAGGTCTCTCTCCTGATTGTTAGTGCCTGCATAATATTCCATAGCATGGATGAAGCAGCATATTTAACGAAACCCACTAAATGGAGAGTTAGTTGATTTCTAAGAGCAGTCAAAAAGTGAAACTAGACTTAATTTGTTTTTTGTTTTTCATTTCTCATTTAGTTACATAATTACTTGTATTATATTTTTTTAAAAAAGCCTATTGAGGTGACAAGTTCCTCACTGATATTGTAATGTTGAAGCAACACTGTTTGAAAACCTTTGGAAGAAAAGGTTGAATGGTAAGCTCTCGTGGTTGTGGGTTTCTTGGTGGTTTGTTTTTGTTTTGTTTTGGTACTGGGAATTGAACCCCAGGCCTCATGCATCCTGGGCAAGTGCTTCACCACAGAGCTGCCTCCCCAGCCAGTCTTACTTTATTTTTTTAGGAAGAGAGAAGAATGAAAGAGAATTGATTTTATTTAGATTTTCATCTGGGCTTGTTTCTCCGACACTTAGTTGTATATGTGGTGCTGGGGTTTGAACCTGGGTCCTTGTGCATGCCAGGCAACCACCATACCTGCCGAACCACCGCTTCAGCCCGCATTCTTACTTTATTTTGAGACAGGGTCTCTAAGTTGCAGAGGCTGGCCTGCAGTCCTCCTCCCTCAGCATCCTGCATCTCTTGGACTGCAGTGAGCACCGCCTCTAATGGACACTGGACAATGCTTTCCAGGTCTTTCTCTTCAGGTGTGAAGCATTGTAAGGTATTACAGAATTGCCTTATAGTTTGTATCTGGTGAATTCAAAAGAAGCACACACCCGCACCTGGAGCTGGAGCAGTGGCCTGGTGGCAGCGGAAGGAATCAGCAGGCGGTTGTGATCGATGCTCTGGGTTAGCGTTTCTCAATGGAGCGGAAGTGAAGCATATGTGGAAAATGTTCTTTCTCTTGCTCCCCTTTCAACCTGCAGTCCTATTCAGATACTGCGCTGATGTGGAACTTCCTGTCTGCCTCTGTTGATGACCAGCTGTTGCTAGTTTATTATATTCAGAATGTTAAAGCAAGCAGACCTGTTTCCTCACCCTCCTGCCCTGTGCATGTGGAGAGGCACAGATATGGAGGACTCTGCTGCTTACGCAGAATTGGAAAGTTGTGCTTTGGGCCGATGGGCCAGGGTCTCTCAGAAACCAGCATCACCAGTGCATTTCCTCAGCTCTGCTTTTCCGCAAGTGGTGGGGCGGGGAGCCGGCTGACGTTTGCTTCATCCGCCCACGGAGGGCCAGAGTGTCTTCTTTTAGGCCCCTACTGCCTCTTGGTTATGAAACCCTCAGAGACGCTCGCTTTCGCATCGACTGACCTTGGTGTCACCTTCACCTTCCTTCCTCCCTTCTTTGGCATTTGTCTTGCCTTATCAATAGTCAGTACACCTCAGTGTGCGGGCGTGGCCATCAGAAGAAATTAGTCCATTCTCTGGTGGCATTATTTGTCCTGGCTTTAAGCTTCCTTCTTAAACATTACAGACAGCTGTCATGTGTGAGGGTTCAAAGTCTTGTTGGAGCGCTTGCCGGGCATGAGCAAGGACCCAGGTTCGAATCCCAGCACCGCATACACAACTAAGTGTCAGGGAAACAGATCAGATGAAAAAATAAAATTGATTCTATCTCTCTTGTCTCTCTTAAAAAAAATTCTTGTTGACCTTTTAGTTTTGTGATTAAGGTGATTTTTCTCTGTAAGAATTGCTTAGCCAGGAGTCAGAAACCCCAGGGCATGTTGCACAGGAGTGTGTAGCAGCCTGTTAGGAATGCGTCTGCTGGGGTCCCTGGCTCTTCTCTTGTTTGAATGTAATCGGATATCTTCGTAGTGGGAAGACAGAGCCCCAGGGCACTGCAGCGAGTAGGGGTGCGGAGTTGATAAGGGGGCCTGGGCTGTCCACTTGACTGTTGCTCTGAATGACCTTGAGGCTGTGCACATCCTTTCTTTGCCCTCAGTCTTTAGATTTTAATTTCCGGGGATGAATGAGATTCTGTAGGCTTTGTGGATGAGCGGAAAAGGTTTCCAAGTCAGCGTGGATTGTTGCACATGATCTAAGGATGACAGATCCTAGTAGAACTACCTTGATTAGAGTAAAGCTCTTAGAAGACAGAAGGCTCATTTAACAATCCAGCAAATACTGAGTGTCTGTTATAGACCAGGCATTTTCTGAGTGACAAAGAAAATTATTTGAATGTCTACTCTCGTGGCACGGACATTTGAGGTGGGGAGACACAGCAAGACAGCACAAATAGAGGGCAGTGTGCAGTGTTAGTGGCAAGTGCTGGGCAGGAAGGAAGACAGGAAGTGTCGAGGTGGTCACGGGGCTTGGTTATTATTGCAGCTGGTTTCCCTTCGTACACCAGGCGTTTGATTTTGTGCGTTCAGGAACATTGTGCTAAGGGGTCCATGGCATACGAGAGAGGCCAAGGATCCTGTGCGAGAGGGTCACCCGTCACTCCGGTACCCCGCGTGACTAAGAAGTGTTGCTTTCCTGTTACGCTTCTTGTGTTAATGATGTGGTAGCTTTTCCATGCGGATTTTCACATCATATCTGGTTATGGTGGTTTATCAGGTTTTCTTTAAATTGTTTGAAGCTAGGCTTGGGTTGAATGTAGCTCAGTGGAGAGTGCTTGCATAGCATATGTGAGGCACTGGGTTTGATCTTTAGCATTGCATAAAAATAAAATAAAGGTATCCTGCCTAAACTAAAAATAAAACCTTTTAAAAATTATTGAAGCCATCACTGACTTTGAGACTAGTTTTGCATTTGTGTTCTGTACAACTCTAAGGTATCCTGAGCCATTTTGGTGAATTGTGGTCATCTGACTTAACCCCTTAAATGTGTGCTGCTGAACCAGCATGGAGACCTTGAGCCCATGTTAGTGTCCGTATAACGAAGCTAAGATTCGCTGATTTTTTTTCTGCATGTGCAGTGCTGGGGATCTGGTTCAGTGCCAGGGCATTTGCCATGCTAGGCTAGCGCTCTCCCACTGAACCACAGCCACAGCACCCAAGTATTTTTTTGTCACATAAGTATGCACAGACTGAAAAACAAACAAAACATTGTTTGCCCTTGTTATTGGGGAGATACAGACAGTTAAACAATCAGCCACAACATATCATGGAAAGAGCTAGGGTAGAGGTAGACCCAGGTGTCATTGAGGCCGCCTCGGGGACACCTGTGCCAGGAGCGGCAGTGGGGATAGCCCTGGCCTGGGTGAGCAGGGCACCGTCCCTCCCTGGCTCTCTTCTGACCACAGCACTTTGCTGCTCAGTGCGGGGGACTCTCCAGTCCTCCGCCTGCTGCTGCATAGTCTGTAAGGCATACCTTCCTAAGAAGTTGGGAAAGAGCCTAGGAATCATACTTTGTAATATGTGAAAATTATGTGAAATTCAGATTTCTGTGTTCTAACTTTCCTGCAGCGTAGCCATGCCCAGTCCTTTGTGGAGGGTCTGTGGTTGCTTTCTCCCTACAAGCAGGAGTGATGCCCTTCAGCAGAGACCTTGTGGTCCACAAAGCCTAAAATATTCAGGCCCTCTGTAGAAGTTTGTTAACTCCTACTTTGATGCTTTTTAACACCCTGCTAATGTGCAGAAGGCTGAATTGGTAGCATTCTGTCAAGGGGAATGCTGACGCCCCGTTCCTCCTCTGTTAACCAGCTGTGAGCAGTGCACAGGAGATGCCCGCAACTTCCCAGCCCCCATTAAGGCACAGCGACACATCTCCGTGCAGCCACGGCCTTTTACCTCACTCCTGCTGTCTGTTTTCAGTTTAGTTTTAGGGAACATTTTAATACTTCTCAAAAAAGAGGATGCTTGGTGTGAGTCAAAATGACCTCAGAATATGTTTGCGTGCAGAACAGGAATCATGAGGTCCCCTCTTGTGTGTGTGGTAAAGTCGCCAAATGACATGAAAACCATCCTTTGGCCTCTCTGCCGGTCTCTGTGGATGGGCAGTTAATTGGTGAGTTCGCTAATCATCTGTAGGAAGCTTTCTGCTCAGTAGAGACATTGCTGCAGGTGGATGGGGCAACCTGGCTCTGTCACTTTCTACCCTAGTGACCTTAAATAACTTATTTAAATTCTCTGAGCCTCTGTTAGCTCATCAGAAAACATGGCTACAACAATGCCCTTATAAAAATGAAATGAGATCATGTTCTTAGACCTGCTGGCCCTGCTGAGTGTTGGTCTGACTTGGCGTTAGCTGTGGACGGAACTCGGCCTTGTGCATGCTAGGTAAGCACCACCACGAAGCGACTCTGGAGTCCACAGTAGGTGTTTAATCTAGTTAGTGGAACTATGAAAATTGTTATGGCTGTGAACTCTTCCTTTGATTATAAGACTTTTTAAGAAAGTCTCCCAGTAGTTTGTTTTAATGTGTACTTTAATATCTTTGCATTTATGTTAATGTGTTCACTGATAACTGGCTTCCTAAATACTGAGTGACTTGAACCAAGACCTCCTGTAGCTGGAATTATAGCTGCTGTTTTAACTCGAATTTGGGGGTGTAGATTGTGTCTTGTCCTGTGAGCATAGCCGCTGATAACACTGTCAGGTTAGGATTGTGCCATGCTCAAAGATGATGGTAAAGAGGTTTCATTTGCACGTTGTCTCCACCCTGCATTTGCTTCCCTTTCTACCGTTTTCAGTATTTGATTGAACTGTTCATTGAATAATCTTAATTCTCCATTGGAAGGTTAGTTTTGATAAGACAGAGAAGTTCTGATTTTTGCTTAGCATAATTTTTGATAGTTTGGAGAAGACTTCTAGGGACAGTGTTAGGTATCAGTTAAGACACTGCATTTTGGGAAAAAGTTTAAAATTTTTAAATTTTCTATATGAAGGACTTGCATAATTTCTTTGATAGCTGTATGTCTGGGATAGTCCATTCAAGGGACATCTTAGTCCACCTTTGTGGAGTCCACCTCTTTGGCAGTAAATCTGCTGGGCGGCACACCTTAAGGCCATGTTTCTGCATCAGACCCAGCCTCGAGGAACACCCTTAGCCAGAGGGAGAATCCTGGCTGCACTTTCTTGGGTGGCTTCTGAAGGGATACCGATGACCCATCTTGCTTTCAGGGGGGGCATCAAGGCAAATGACTTTTTGTGTCTTAAGTAATTTCCCATTGATCTTCCTTTATGAAATTCTACTAAATACAAATGGTGTACTTCATTTTAAGGAATCTCATTTACTAAACATCTGTGTTTGTGACTTGCTCAATGAAAAAGATGGGGTTCCTTTAAATAGCCAGCCTTCCTAGTAGAACGAGCAAAATTATTTGAATTGTGTGAAATTGTAAGATCAGATCAATGCAAAGTAAACTAGACTTGCATAGGTTATAGTTAGGAGTCATATAATACACCTGTGGTGCAAAACCTGACTTTGCCATTTGCTTGCTAGCTGTCTATCATCTTGGCCTTTGGTTCCTCAGGGGACTAATCCTGAGGGTCATTGAGAAGGTGAGATTATCCCTGTGAAGGACTGAATGTGGATGTTCCCTAAGGGCTTCCATCATTCTCATTGTGGGTAGGTTATTTCCGGTCTGCACCATGTATTGCTTTCTTTGGGTTCAGAACTGAGTCTTCCTGTCTCTCAAGCTTTATTTTTTTGCTCTGAGCCCCATCCATAGTGAACTAACAGAAGTCCTCCCAATGTTGCATAGCCTCTTTACCCTCTTTTTTAAGAGAGAGGGACAGTGAGAAAGAGAAACTACTTTTTATTTAGTTTTTCATTGCCCCAAGACATTGTTGTGTATGTGGTGCTGGGGATTGAACTTGTGTACTCGCGCTTGCTAGGAAAGCACCGTAACCACTGAGCCACCGCTCCAGCCCTATCTCCTTACCCTCTTCACACTCACCTGTGCGCTGTCTGCCTAGGACAGCTTTCTCCTTGCCTTCTTGGCTCCTAACTTATCCTTCAGAGCCCAGTGCAAGGGACATTTCCAGGAAGCAGTCCCTCACTGCCAACCCTGTGCCTCCCTGGGATCCTGGGCCCTCTGCTTCCCACTTGCATTGTAAGGATCTGCTTGCTTGCTGTCTCTCTGTGAGGACTGGGAGTTTCCTAAGGGCAGGCATTCTGCCCAGCTTTGGATACACTGTAGTGGTGGACAGCTGTTCTCAGGGCAGGTGGCCTCCAGTGGGAGTGGATGGATGTTTACTCGGTGACAAGTATGCACCGTGCTGCCCTGGAGCCGAGTGCAGGGGCACTGCCAGGAGGCCTGGACCCCGTCTGGACTCATCAGAGATGCTCCCACGGAGGTGGTGTTTGTTGAAGTTGCAGCCTGCAGCAGGTGTGGGAGCCAGCCAAGTGAAGGGGATCTTCCTGGTTGAGAGCACTGCGTGGAGAGGCCCTCTGCAGGCAAGCAGCTCCGTGTCTCTGTGCTTCAGCTTCCTCATGTATAAAACGGAAGCCAGGGGACCCCCCGGGTGTTGGGAGCATGAAGTCTGTTGTAGGTTGGTGTCTTCTCACTGATAGTCTGAGATTTCTCAGTCTGTTCTTCCACTGTCCTTAGCCTTGTCTGGTTTCAGTGGCAAGACGAGGGCAGTTGATTTGCCTTTCGCTCGGCTGCTTGTTTCTGCTGCCTGTGGTTGCTGCACAGTGGCGTGTTAAGCTTCTTGGGCAGTCAGGGTCGTAGTTACAGTGCTTTCACCTTCCAGAAAGAAGAAACAGCTGAGGATTGCACACAGAGCACCTGTTTACAGGTAAGCCCAGGGTAGGGCGATGCTCCTGCTGGTTAGCTGAGCAGCTGGAGACATCGAGGCCCTGTGTCCACTTCATCTTCCTGCACCACGGTCCTCAGGACAGGCTTGTGCTGGCTGGATCCCCATGGTGTCAGGAGTTTTTGTCAATTGCAGGTGCCTCGGGTAGACAAGGAACAAGAAGTGTTCTTTCTGTGTGTGTTGATGGACTTCTGGATGGTTTTCACCTTGTAACCACTGTGGCTGATGCTGCTGCTGAACACTGGTGTGCAGTGAATTACCACCGTCATTGTCATCATCACCCTCGTGCTGGGGACAGAACCAGGGCCTGCATGCGCTCTGCTACTGAGCTGCATCCCAATCCCATAAATGATGTTTTTAAATGTGGCATCATTTATTAATACACACACCAGATCTTGTTGCAATTAGCATTCTATTTTAGCATCATTTGCTGTAATGGAATTCAAGTATTTAAGTATTTTGAGCCACTAGCTTGATGTTTAATGAGATGTGATCCCACAGCAAAGAAAACATAAACAAGTAAAAGGGATATTACAAGTAATTTTAATCCATCCTCTCTTTTGAAGATATTCTGGATTCAGAATGATTTTCCAGGATCAGAATTTAAGTCATGTTAATTAAAAATGAATGAAAGTACAACTTGAGAGGCTGAAGCAGGAGGTTCACAGGTTCAAAGCCAACCTTAGGAGTTTAGCAATGCCCAAAGTAACTTAGTGAGACCCTGTCTAAAAGAACATATAAAAAGGGCTGGGGATGTGGCTCAGTGGTTAAGTGCCCCAAAGTTCAATTCCTGCCACAAAAATAAATAAATATATAAAGTGAATGAAAGTACACATTAGTTGCACATTCTAATAGAATTTCCATGTATGTCTTTTGCCTTGAGTCTTATGCTAACCAACATCTAACTGTGCTTATGTGGGCAAAATGAAGTGGAAAACTAGGTTAGTTTAGATATGCAGGACACAGAGGAACATTTCTCCTTCTGGGAGTGTCTGGGCAGCTTCAGTCCTCACGGTCCACTTGGTGTGTCGGGCTTTGGGCTCCTGGGGGGATTCTGCTCTGTTAACATTGTCTCCTAGTTGCACGCCATTGTCCCGTTAGAAGGCCGGGGCCTGCAGGAGAAGCTGCAGGCTGAGGGAGCAGGCCTACTTGTGGCCTTTGCCCCTTCCTTGACTCCCTGTGGCCAGGTGTTCCCTTGCTCTGAAACACGCCTGTGTTAGTCACAGAAGATTCACAACAGGCAGATGGGTAATGCCTGGACAGGGAAGTGCCAGTGGAACTGGAAAGCTGGGTCTACTGACTTTAATTGGAGCCTGACTTAGAATCAGATACTGAACTGAAAAGCACACATCAGTCATTAGAAAGCGGGTTTCAATTACTGGTCTATCCATATTTGGAATTCTTGCAATCATTTCCACTGTATGTAACACTGAAATCCTTTGTGGTTGTCTGCTGCAAAAATGAATCTTTGACCCAGTGACTTTAAATGCTTTTGACACCATTGGGAATTTTGAGCACTCTTAATTTAATCTCTGCTTGTCCTGGGTGGGGCGGGGATGAGGAGAAGCCAGAGCCTTTCACAGAGGGTTCTGCTGTCTGTGGATAAGCAGAGACAGTGCTTCTGGAACTTCCGTTTACCAGGTAGTGATTATTAGCATAATAAATATCATGCTTTAACTTTTATTTCTGGAGGCAGCGAAGAACCAGCCAAGCACAGGGGTGCGTGGGAGGTGACTGACACCCCAGGGTCCTGGAGCTATTTGTGCAGCCCGGTGTGCAGGTGCCAGCGCCTCATCAGTGAGAAGCAAGGGGGTCTGTGTGTGCTGCTGAGGACGCTGACTTCCTTTCTGCACCCTGGTGACTGTATGGGTGCCTCCCCTTACTGGTCTGTGGTAGGGGTGAGATGGAAGCCACCTCTCTTTCCTTCCGTATCCCAAATGTTGTGGGTTGTTTCTTTGCCTTAAGAGGTTCGAATTCTCATACTGATCACTTGGCTCTTGTCAGGCACAAACTTGTCCTGCTTGAACAGGAAGGTCACTTCACCACGCCCTTTGGTTCTCTGACGACAATAGCCCTTTCTCTCAAAGACTATTTGCACACGCCTCCCCCAAGGGAAGGAGGCGTGGAGACACCTATCTCAGCAGGTTTTCAGAGTGGCCGCAGGTCCACGGTCCTGTTTCTTCTGTGTGCCTGCATTCCCGGGTTGGTGACTTGAGGTCAGGGCCTGGACTGCACCAAGGACGGAGCAGGGCCTCTTGGCAGGTCGTCTGCATGCACGGCATTTGTGGGAGGGGTGGGTAGGAGTGAAAGACTGAATTTCTTTTCTCAGTGAGCTAAAGATATAGTTGGGGAGCTGTGACAAGCACAAGAATATGAGAATGTAGCGCATGTCCTGCGCGTAACTGCACGCGACGGTGGAGTCAGCAGAGCCAGCAAAGTACCGCTGTCCCTTCATGCCTGTGGGGTTTGGTCTGAGGTCCCGCTTATCAGACATCAAAGTCCATGGATGTCAGTGCCTTATGTAAAATGATGTCATAGCCTCTGCACAGTCTCCTGTATTCTTTTTCCCTGTACTGGGAATTGAGCCTAACACTGAGCTACATCTCTATTCCTTTTTATTTCTTTTTTTAAAAATTTTGAGTCAGGGTCTTTTTAAGTTGCCAAGCTAACCTTGAATTTTTGATCCTCCTTCCTCAGACTTCCAAGTCACCGAGATTACAGGCACTGCCACCACACCTTGGTCAGACTTTTTTTTTTCCAAATGTATTTTTATTTTTCTTGGGGAATTGAACCTAGGGATGCTTAACCACTGAACCACATCCGTAGCACTTTTTTATTTTGAGACGGTCTCGTTAAGTTACTTAGGGCCTTGCTAAGTTGCAGAGGCTGGATTTGAACTTGCAATCCTCCTGCCTCAGCCTCCCAAGTAACTGGGATTATAGGTATGCACCACTGTGCTCAGGCTTCCAAATATATTTTTAGCTGAGGTTGGTAGAGCCCTTGGATACAAAGAGCCAACTGCCTTTCAGACAGTGGCTCAGAGATACTTGTCCTTTTGCAGGGACACCACCATATGGAATCAGTCTATTAAACAAATTAAATAGTGATTGGTGTCCCAGTATACTTTCTAGATTAAATGGACCTAATACAACATGATAAATACTTTTATTTTTAGTTAGTTGAAGGGAAAGATAGTATTTTTTCAAAAAGTGACAAAAATAAATATGGAACCTCTCTAGGTCTTAGGAAATGCAAGGGACAAAGAAATGTGGGATTTTTTTGGGGTGGTGGTGATGTAATTAGCAAATTCCATACTACAGGAGCCTTAACAGGAAAAGAGGGAGCATAACAATGTAAAGCAATAAAATAAGAACGGGGCGTTGCTGGAGCTGTGGCATGAGTGAGGACCCAGCTTCAAACCCTAGCACCATATGCAGAACTAAGTGTCGCAGAAACAAAGGCCAGATGGAAAAATAAAGTTGATTCCCTCCATCTTTCCCTATTCTGTCTCTCTGAACATCTCCAGTGCAGGTGGGTAAGGTGCACACTCGTTGGCCCTACCTCGAGACCACTGTGGCCTGTCCCTGTGTATCTGGTCGCCTCCTCTCCTTCTCTCCCTGTCCCTGACTGGAGGTGTTCCGCCCCTAGATGTTTGCACGGCTGGTTGTTCTTGTGAGGTTCTCAGCATTGGTCACCACCTGCCCAGAAGTCACTGTCCCTCCCACTCCACGCCAGGCTGTGTGGTCATTGTGCGTGGTCGCCAGCACAGGCCAGCGTAGCTCTGTCTGAGTGTGGTGCTCACTCTCCCCGCTCTGCAGCCCACTCGGTGAGGCGGGGCGCAGGGTGCCCTCTGGCCGCTCCCTAGCCTGCTGCAGCAGTTGGTGACTGTGTTCGGAACATGTGAATGGTCTTGGGGTCAGAGTCTCAGCGGCCCAGTTGCTGCTGGATGGAGGGGGTCACTTTTGGTTCTTCTGTGACAGGAAGGCAGCTGTCATTTCAGAGAGTTTCAGCTTTGAACTTGGCTCTGCTACTTATTTTTGAGACTTTAAGACCGTCACTCACCTTGCCTGCGAGTGTTTTCTTTTATGGAGTGGAGATGACAATGCCGAATTGGCCTATTGCGAGGAATCATCTCAGCACCATAGGAAGTTGCCCCGAAACCCGCAGACCCCCGAAGTTCTCAAAGCACTGTGCTTGTGAACCCCAGGTGTCTGAAGTAAAAGCAGTACTTCCAACAGGTGCTGCTGATTGGTTTAGTTACATCATGTAAATTTAGCCAGTGCTACTGAAATTTGAGAGGCCCAGCCCTTTACTCTGGGTAGAAGCAGGAGGAAGCAGCTAGCTGTCAGGATGGCAGTGGGAGGCACTCTGGAGTCCTGAATTGATGAGACCAGTTTTCCCTTTCTCTTCCTTTTTTTTTTTTTCCCATAAGGAAGAAATATATATTTACATTTTCAGTGGACTAAAAGAAGTTTTAAGCTGTCACAGTTAAAATCTTTAAAAAATGTATGACCAAATGCACTTAAAGGTTCAGGTTTTGGGCTGGGGTAGTGGCTCGGCAGTTATGGTGCTTGCCTGGCATGCACAAGTACACAAGTTCGAACCCCAGCACCACATACACAACGAAGTCTCGGATCAACAAAGGCCACATGAAAAACTAAATAAAAATTATTTCTCTTTCTCTCTCTCTCTCACTGTCCCTCTCTCTTAAAAAAAGAAAAAGTTCAGGTCTTAATAACCTCATTTTTTTTTAAAAGAGAGAGAGATTCAGTTTTATTTAATTTTTCATGTGTTTTTTGTTGCTCTGACACCTCCCCGTGCATGTGGTGCTGGGTTTGAACTTGCGTCTTCGCGCATGCCAGGCAAGCGCTGTAACCACTGAACCAGCACTCCAGCCCCTCATTTAGACTTCCTGAAACACCAACAGAAGCATACTTTCTAGAGTGCAGAGTATTTCCTATTAAATACTTCAGTAACTCAGAAGCTCTTGATTTGGAAACAGGAATCCTTTTCTGAAGGCTGTCCCCACAAGGACACCCACAGCCAGCAGCCGATGCGGGGCAGAACTGCCAGGGCCAGGAAGATGCGATCTGCAGTCTTGATGATCCCAGTTACTGTACAGGCTCGGGGCTGGCTCTGCCACGTGCTCGTGGCCATCACAGAGGGGTCTGTGTGCACAGTCCAAGGAGTGCACATCCTCCAGAGACATCTTTGGGTATTCTCCCATCTCTGGGCAGGGGTCTCTTGAGCAGTGTTGAAGTCGTGTGGCCACCATCCTGGTCAGCCATCTGCCATGAAGAGCCAGGCCATCTTCTTTCCATACTTGACGAAAGCACCTGAGTGGCTTGTTCCTATGCGGAGAGCAGCAAATGACTCCATCTTCCGGCAGCGGAAGCAGCTGTGCCTCCAGTCCCAGGCAGGTGGGGTGGCACTGCGCTATGTTTGTGATTCAGCCTCACGGGATGAGGGTTTTACAAAATGCTCGTATGTCGCAAGCCCTGCGCAGATCCAGCACTGCCTGACGGTGCCTTCAAGTAAATCTGTTATGTTTCATTCCAGAGAAGGAAAAAAATTTCAGATAGTTTAAAGGCTTTTCCAAATCAAGGCATCTGGATAATCAGACATGATGGTTACTTTGCAGATCTCAGATTACAGTTGATAAAAGGCCTTCTAACAGGGGCTAGAGCCACAGGTCAAGTGTTGGATGCTTGCCTGGCATGAGCAAGGACCCCAGTTCACATCCCAGCACCACATACACAGCTAAGTGTTGGAGAAACAAAGGCAAGATGAATAAATAAAAATTGATTCTCTCTTTCTCTCTCTCTCCCTCCCACTCTCAAAAAAAAAAAAAAAAAAAAGACCTAACAACTACTGGATGGTAGGAGTTCTGCCTTTCTCATTTTCCCCATAAAGTTGTGATAGAAGTACTTTTTGACCTGCTGGTTTTTGTTTTGTTTTTTTTAAAGAGAGATGGACACAGAGAGAGGGAGAGAGAGAGAATTTTTTTTGAGTTGTTCACATGGCTTTCGTTGCCCTGACACTTAGTTGTGTATGTAGATACTGGGGTTTGAACCCGTGTACTCATGCATGCCAGGCAAGCGCAGTAACCACAGAGCCACCACTTCAGTCCCCTCTGCTGGTCTTATTTTTAATAATGGTTCTACTTTTTTCTTTAAAGAGAGAATTTTCATTTATTTTTTTCATCTGGCTTTTGTTTCTCCAATACTTAATTGCATACATGGTGCTGGGGTTTGAACCCAGGTCCTTGTGCATGCCAGGCAAGCACTCCAACCACTGAGCCATCACTCCAGCCCCGGTTCCACTTTTTTTTTTTTTTTAAAGAGAGGGACAGGGAGAGAGAAAGAGAGGATCAGTTTTATTTAGTTTTTCATGTGGCCTTTGTTGCTCCGAGACTTTGCTGTGTATGTGGTGCTAGGGTTTGAACCCATGTACTTGCATATGCCAGGCAAGCTATGACCACTGAGCCACTGCTCTAGCCCCCCAATCCCCGGTTCTACTCTTAATATATGGTGAAATGGGATATTTAAGGATTCTTCAGGATCTTTTTCTTTAGAGGTAAATTCTGATGCAGCCCCAACTTTTTCCAGTATTTTCCTCAATTTCATAAAGCTTGTGGCACACACATCTCCTCTATTCTCAGAAAGTTAAGTTTCTATCCTGAGTGGCTCTTGAGCTTCACTATAATATTGGCCATTAATCTTTTCTTGGGGTCTGAATAACACAATGTCCAGGACAGAATCAAGAGCAAATAAGCTGAATGAGATTGAGTCTTAAGTAACGGGAATTGTAATGAGCTGGATACCTTTTTTTCTAATTAATTATCTCCGAACCTTCCTTTTCTATTTTTGGTACCTTCTTAAGTTTCACTTAAGTAGCCTTCAGAGTATAAAAAGTTAGAGTTTGGGGCTGGAGCGGTGGCTCAGCAGGATAGCCCTTGCCTGTCATGTGTGAGGACCAGGGTTCATTCAAACCCCAGCACCAGGTTCACAACTGAGTATCTGAGTATCTCTCTCCCTCTCTTGCTCTTAAAAAAAAAGAAAAAGAAAGAAAGGAAAAAAAAGAGATAAAGAGGGAATCAATTTTATTTATTTTTTCATCTGGCCTTTGTTTCTCCGACAGTTGTATACGTGGTGCTGAAGTTTAAACCTGGGTCCTTGCACCTGCCAGGCAAGTGCTCTAACCAGTGAGCCACTGCTCCAGCTGCCCTCCACCCCCCAATAAAAAGAGAGTTACGCATTTGATCTGATTGGAAACACACTGCAGGGATGCAAACCTAGAGTCAGGCCTGCAGCTCTGCAGTTTAACTAACAGTGCCTTTGGGGCACAGGTGAAATACCTACAGGTTCCACCTACTCAGCCTGCACATTTGTCTTCCAGTTCCAGTCTACCTGGCCAGTCCAATGAATTACCCCAGCAGAAGGGAGGTTTCTCTTTAACTGCAGCCAGTGAGCCCACTTCCAGACCCTGTGAGTTGCCAGAAGATATGGGCAAGGGCAGACTGTTCAGGCCAGGTGCATTGTTAGGTCTCCCTGTACAAACGAGATCAGCGCTTCTGTTGGCATCGGGTGCCTTTGTCAGGCTGGCTGCTGGAGAGTGAAATCTGTTCTTGCTGGATTAGGGGTTAGTGGAAGGAGGCTGCAGGGGTGGAGAAGAATATCTCAAATTTGTGGCTTGCAGGGTCTGCACCTATAACCTTTGCTTGGCCATGACTGATGAACCTTTGTCCCAACACTTGTTGACATCAAAGCAAGTTTGGGAGATCTCCCTTCCTGTGTCACACTATCAGGGATGATACTGGTATGCAAGAGCATCGCCTTTTCCACCTCCGAAGCCACAGAGCTGTGCTCCATCACATTTTCCCTCCCAGTTGCCAATAGTGTGATCCACGTCCAGACCAACAAATGTCCTAAGCTCTCTTTCTGGCAGAAGGTCACAGAATATGACTGTTCCAGATTCTATAGTTTCTCCAACCTTTAAAGAACCTCTGGAGTTTGTTTCCAAAAGGGGAAGTTCACCCTGCATGGTGTCCCCCAGACCAATCCACCGTCATCATCTTCTGTGATTTCGAAGTCTTCACCACAATGAAAAAGATGTTCCCTTCATACACCCCATCAGTGAAGCCTTGATCATGACCTCATTCCAGCAATTCTGCTCCACAGAGTATTCCCAACACTGGCCTCTCTGCTACCAAGGGTCCTCATAACACCTGACTCCCAAGAATTTCTCTCCCTAGACCTCAGCTGCGCTCAACAGGTCAGCCTGAACCTCTCCCACAGCGCGTCGTAATCGCCGATCGTAGCTGAATTGTTCATTCATTTCAACAGCATCCTTTTTGTCAACAGAGAAAAAAGCATGAGGTTGCTGTAGAATTTTTTTTTTGAGTGAAGGACAGTGAGAGAGACACAGAATCAATTTTTATTGAGTTTTTCATGTGGCTTTCGTTGCTCTGACACTTAGTTGTGTACATGAGTGCTCGAGTTTGAACCTGTGTACTTGCACATGCCAGGCAAGTGCCGTAACCATTGAACCACCGCTCCAGCCCCTGCTGTAGAATTTTTAATCCAGTCTGATTTTTCTTGTGTTTTGCTAAGGAACCCTCAAGTGCCCCCAGAGCGGTCTTGGATATACTGTCCTATGCTTCCCTTTGGTTCAACTTTATTTTTTCATCTGGCCTTTGCCTCTCCAACACTTTGTTGAATATGTGGTGCTGGGGCTCGAACCTGGGTCCTTGTACATGTCAAGCAAGTGCTCCAGCCGCTGAGCCACTATTCCATTCCAGCCCTCCTCCCCCCGACCTTTTTTTCTTTTTAAAGAGAGAAGGACAGTGAGAGAGGTAGACAGAGAGAATCAATTTTTATTGAGTTTTTCACATGGCTTTTGTTGCTCTGACACTTAGTTATGTACGTGGTGCTGGGGTTCGAACCTGTGTACTTGTGCATGCCAGGCAAGCGCTGTAACCACCGAGCCACCGCTCCAGCCCCTCCCCTTTGGTTCTTTAAGGAGCTTCTGCATCTGTTTACCTGTGACACTATGTCCCTTTTTTTTTTTTTAAAGAGAGAAGGACAATGAGAGAATCATTTTTTATTTAGTTTTTCATGTGGCTTTCATTGCTCCGAGACTTCGATGTGTATGTGGTGCTGGGGTTTGAACTTGCGTACTCCAGCATGACAGGCAAGTGCCATAAGCGCTGAGCCACCACTCTAGTCCCTGACACTGCGTTTTTGAAGAAGCTAATAAAAAATTTGCTCTTCCTGGTAGGATGAAATAACTTTTCTTGGTTCCTGAACTCATTGTGATAGTAACTTTAGAACATGGACTCCAAAAAAAAAAAAAAAAGAGCCACTAGTGAGTTTATTGTAAAATTGCAAAAAATAAACTCAGTGGCAGTCCCAAAGTGTGCTTTCAGCAACTTGGCATCCATGCTGTAACAAGACACAAATTAAAATGCCTCAGACGCCACAGAGTGCCCCCTGAAAGAACAGGTTGGCTTCTGCATGTCGTCTGCATAAACCCAAAGACTCAGCAGAGCTTTCACGGCACACCTATTACTTACAAAAATGTTTAATGGAAGAAAACTGGACCAGCTGCCGTAGATGCTTGTCCTGGTTGGTTGTGATGGATCGAGGCATTTATTTAACTTCCTTCTTACGCAGGTGCCTTGTGTGGGCTCCATGTTTATTCTGATTCCCCAAAGATAGAAAAACTAGCTTTAATGTATCCACCAAGCAGTTATTCCTAAGGTGTAAGTTAAATGTCCTTGTCCCAGGCTTCTCCCTGCTCTGTCTGGAAATCCCTTTTAGCTTACTTGAGACGGGGAACTTCCTGCCGCTGCGTGGACCATGATGGTGGCCCACTGAGTCCCAACAGCAGGGACTCCAGCAAGGGATTTCTTCAGTTTTCCCCTCCTTACTTCTGGTTACCAATGACACACTCTTCGTCATTGCCATTTCTGAATTAGGTAAGCAGCGTAGGGGCAGATGGAAGACGGCTGTGAGTGTGTGTGCAGCGGTAGATCTTCTCTGTTAACCTGGCTAGGAAAGCATTCTAGTGGTTTGCAGTTTGGCATGTTATTCCCAATTTGGAATTGTCCTGTAAATACAGAAGTCCAGGGGGTGCTTCTCTATACACTCCAGCACCAGCTAAGGTGTCCTGGCTGCTGGTGCCCTCCCGTGGCCTGTGTCGTCCTCTTTTCGGCACCTTCAGGGGGTGCCCTTCCCTCCCTGTGCTGGCCAGGTACTAAGCTGGGGATTGTTCCCTCTCTGAGTTTCTCACATCTCCTCTTACCTCAGGCACTCCTCATTTCTCCTCCACACTCATTCTTTTCGGTTATACTTTTGTGCTAAAAACTTTCCCCAATCACAGATAAACAGTATTTAGTGGCATGTCCATATCCAGGAGAAAGGAGACACCCTATTTTGAGGACATGGTGTCGCCGACCTGCAGAGTCTGACCTGCACGGCCTTCCCCAGAATCTCCAGTGTTGTTCGCCTCCCCATCTTTCTCCAGCCATGTTTGGTTTGTCTTAGGCTTTAGAGATAAACAGTTCTTGAAGTTTACTTTCCTTATAAGTGACTAGTGTTCCAGTGTATTTCATACTCAGAAAGTGCACTGAGGATGGGTCTCTTATGTGTGAGACAAGTGGGCACCAACCGCTGCTCCTCTGCCCAGGGAGACAAGTGGGCACCAACCGCTGCTCCTCTACCCAGGGAGACAAGTGGGCACCAACCTCTGCTCCTCTGCCCAGGGCCTACCCAGCTGACCTGCAGTCTAGCTTCCGCTTACATCACTTCCATTTCTAAGTATTGTACTATTTATCTTTTTTTTTTTTTTTTAAGAAAGAGGAACAGTGAAAGAACGAGAGAATCAATTTTATTTAGTTTTTCATGTGGCTTTCATTGCTCTGACACTTCGTTGTATAGGTGGTGCTTTGGTTTGAACTTGGGTGTTTGCACATGGCTGGGCAAGTGCCATAACTGCTGAGCCACAGCTCCAGCCCCCTTATTTGTGCTTTTTAACTCATGATTGGACTTGGTGAAAGTAGATATATCTTTCCCATGTGTTATATATAGTTTTACAACAGAGAAGCATACTGCTGAGACCACTTGCTTAGCCCTCCAGCCCTAGTTCTTTCTTTCAAAAATGCACTTTTACTTTTAGTAGCTGAGGTGCTTAGGAGAAGAATGTAAATGAAACAGAACTGCCCAATTGCACTGCCACAGAGAAACCTCAGTACACTACTGCGTGAAGTGGTCAGGACTCAACAAAGCATTCAAATCCTCTTTATTTTTTCCTTCAAAAAACACTGTACTTAAAATTAAAAGCTGAGTGTAACGAGCGCCATAGTTTCTACTCTTTGTACAAATGTGAGCACCTAGTGTTAATTGATTTCATTTTGATAGTCTTTGGGATACAATTACATCATTTTACCACTTGAAGCCTCTGAGGTCTTGTAGTCGTTTCCATCTAACATAGCTCTCCCTACCAAAAACTCCTGTTACCAATTTTTTACTACAAAGGCTAGCTCCTTTTTTCCGCTTGGAAACAGAACAAGACGAAGTATCAGTTGAGTAGTGAAGGAGAATTTTATTCTTGGCCAAGAATAGGGGAAGTGGTAGATAAGCTCCCAAATCAATAGATATAAGGTAAAAGAAATGGGGGGGGAGGACGTTCACATCTTCTGTTATAATGAAATCAGAGCTTGTCTGGTGGACGCTCTGGTGGCCATCTTCCATCTCGCCAGGGTTAGCCAGTTCACTAGAAGAGGAACTTTTGGCCTGTATATGTCTTGTCCTCAAAGGTAGACAAAATTGGGGCACAATAGATATTCAGTTAGGCTACCCAGTTAGTGTAAGACCAGGGTGCAGTAAGGGTTGGCCATCTGGCCGTGGCCCAGTTCTTCCACGCAGCAAGAACTCAGAACTTAATTTTTATTTTTTTAGAGAGAGATCGAGAAAGGGAGAAAAACTTTATTTAGTTTTTCACATGGCCTTAGCTGCTCCAACACTTAGTTGTGTACGTGGTGCTGGGGTTTGAACCTGGGTCCTCATGCTTGCCAGGCAAGCGCCGAAACCGTTGAGCTCCAGCCCCCAACTCAGGACTTTTTAAGGAGGTCTCTTCCATTTATGGACTGCCTGATTCTTAGTTCTGTGTGTTCAGCTGCAATTTAACTCATGGGGATTTTCACCATCCAGTCCTGATTGTAGCAACAAGTGACTGTGTTTTCTGTTTTCTCTGGATGTCTGTGTTAACTTTTCATCATGGTGACCAAAATACCTGACAGATACAACTTAAAGGAGGAAAAGTTGATTTTGGCTCATGGAGCCAGAAGTTGAGTCCATGGTCAACCAACTCCATTGCTCTGAGCCCGAGGTGAGGCAGAACATCATGGCAGAAGGGCGCAACTCAGGCTGTGGCAGCTGGGAAGCAGAGGGAGAGAAGGAGCAGTCAGAGGAACAAGATGTAATCTGCAAGGACATGCCCCCCAGTGACCTACCTCCACCATGCCCCACTTGCCTGCAGTTACCACCCAGTGCAGTATTCCGTGTAAATTATTAACGAAGTGGATTAAGCCACTGAGGAGGCCTCAGCTCTTCTGAGCTAGTCATTTCGCGTCTGGACATTCCCATGTTGACACAGGAGCTTTTGGGGGATGATTTATATCTGACCCATAACATTGCTTTTCAGCCACCAGAGGACAGCCTCAGCCTCCCTGATGTGTCCAGGCTGAGCTTGGCCTACTTTTCTCTTGGCTTGTGGCTTCTTTCTTCCTGACTTTGGGGATTTTTGAAAATAACCCTAGGTCTTAGATGTGAGTTGCAAATTTTCCATTCATTGTTTTTCTTTAGTCATTCTTTATAATGTTTACCATGCAGAATTTTTTCTTTAGTATAGTCTATCAGTTTTCTTTAATGAACTCTGGGTTTTGTACATGCTTTTAGATTTTGATCGTACTTACAAAGGCCTTGCTCACTTTGTGACTGCTAAAAAAGAATCTTCTAGTACTCACAATTTGTGTGTGTGTGTGTGTGTGTGTGTGTGTGTGTTTGAATCTTTAATCCATCTGAAATTTATTTTGATAAAAGATGTGAGGTAGGGCTTCAGATTTATTTTTTCCAGCCAGCTACCAGTCACTGTTTATTCATTTCCTCTCATTGATTCAAAATGCTGTTTTATTAAATTCCTGACATACTTGGATCTGTTCCCAGAATTTTTTATGTTTTGATGCCAAGCAAATCATCACACCTTATATCTTCACTGTTAACATTTTTAGCCTAAATGCAAAACTTCATATATGCTTATCTAGCTAAACATTCAACCTGATAGCTAATCTGTCAAGGTGGCCCACCTGGGACTTCTTGCAGTGGCAGGCCGCCTCCTCCTTTGCCACCTGCAGATTAATGGGCATCTTTTATGTCATTATCCAGGCCATTGACCCAAAGAGTAACCAAAATATTGGCCAGTGTGGGTGTGTCCTCTGCGTCCCTGTAGAGAGTTCTCATGCTCTTTCCTCTGTTAGAAATGCTCCATGAAATATTAGGAACTAGCAATTTGAATCTTGATATCAGTTATAAGACTAAATTTTGGCATCCAGTAGATGAATAGACTGAATAAAAGGGCCCCTGTCATTCATTATTTCCCAAACTTCAGTGCGAACAGGAGCAACCTCAGAATGTGATTCAGAGGGCCGCATTTCTAATGAGTCTCTGGGCCATGCTCATGCTGCCAGGCCATGGGCCACCCTAAGTCTTCCAGGACTGAGACCAGGGTGGGTGGGGAGAGGCCCTGGGTCAGTGTCCAAAGAAGCACTGACTCTCAGTCTTGTGTGCGGGCCGGCTTGCCTTCTAATCCCAGCCATGATGTCTTTGTGGTGTCTTAGAGTTGTTAGACAACCTGCTAACCAGGATGCTGGAGGTGAGAGCCTGATGTCTGGTTAAAGCAGGTTTCCTGGGTGATCCTGAGGCACACCCATACTTGAGAAGTACTCAAAAAGGAGTTCGATTTCTAGAGTTAGTTTTTTAGATAAATCTTGTTGTGAAACCAAAGCTTACAGCCTGATGACACCGTAGTACTTGCTGCTTAACCTTTAGTTTTGGGGATTTGCATGAGCTAATATTTGGCTAAATCCCAATAGGAGCAGTGGTTGTGCAGGTGGGGCCAGAGCACAGAAGCAACCCTTCCTCCACACCCTGATGACCTGGAAATGTGATCTTCGCTAAAAGTCCAGATTATATGTCGTAAAAGCTTAATTGGAAGCACGCCACAGGCCAGTGCTTTTCAAACCCTAATGTGTATGAGAATCTCCTGGCGGGTCCCAGTTCATCGGATCTGGGTGGGGCCTTGTTTCCTTATAGCCAGCCAGCTCTAGAGGTAAAGCCATATCCCACAAACAAGATTGTGGACTGATCTCTATTTAGGAGCTTCTTCCTAAAGTTTAGAGAATTTTGGTTAGGAGTGCTTGAAGAAGTTCTTGGGCTTCCTTCAGCAGACAGTCACTTCAGTGACGAGGGCCAGCGGTGTTCTCAATTCCTAGTGGCCAGACTTGGGCACTGCTCAGCTTGCAGCTACAGTGCAAGGCCCGGAGAGGAATGCTCTCAGAGAGGATCCTTCCAGTGCGAGTTTAAAAACTAGGGAATGAGCAATTAATTATCGCTTATGGCCCCCAAATCAAGACACTGAAAAATCCACAGTGAATAGTGCCCTTCATGGCTGTCTGCCCAGGTACTTCCTCCCACCCCACCCTGCCAAGTTACAAGGTAGTGTACAGTTCTCTCTCTCTCTCTCTTTAGAGTGGGATAGTAAGAGATAGAGAATCAACTTTATTTAGTTATTCATGTGGCTTTCATTGCTCCGACACTTTGTTGTGTATGTGGTGCTGGGCTCAAACCCACATCCTGGCACATGCCAGGCAAGTGCTGTAACTGCCCAGCCACTGCCCCAGCCCTACTGTACCTACTGTACAGCTCTTGGTCAGCTCCTTGTATGTCTTCCCAGTTGTTTTTATGTGCAAGCAAGTATGAGTATATTCATGTACATTGTCTGTATCTTACCTTTAAAAAATTAATGTTGGGGGCTGGAGCGGTGGTTCAGCGGTTACAGCGCTTGCCCGGCATGCACAAGTACCCAAGTTCAAACCCCAGCACCCACGTATACAACTAAGTGTCAGAGCAACAAAAGCCATGTGAAAAACTCAATAAAAACTGATTCTCTCTCTTAAAAAAAAAAATGTTAGTGTACCATGGCTATTGCTCTGTACCTCCATTTTTTTTTATTCAGCAGCTAACTGGGATTTTTCCACATTTCTGCATAAAGAGCTTTCTCCATTTTCTTTCACCAGCTTCATAGTGTCATCTTACTATGTGTATCTAGAAATTTATTTACTGATGCACTTAAGATTGCTTCCAATCTCTTGCTGTAAGTGCTGCAGTGATCCTGAGGCTGGGCTTGAGTTTGCAAATCCTCTTGCCCCAGTCGCCTGAGCTGCTCGGTCCACAGGCATGTACCACCATGCCTGTATCTTTTCTTTTCTTTTTTTTTTTTTTAATCTTAAGAGAGAGGGACATTGAGAGAGAGAGAGAGAATCAATTTTATTTAGTTTTTCATGTGGCTTTCATTGCTCTAAGACTTCATTGTGTACTTGATGCTGGGGTTCGAACCTGGGTCCTCATGCCTACCAGGTGTGTACCGTAACTGCTGAGCTATCACTCCAGCCCCCACCTGTATCTTTTTAAGTCTTAACATTTTATTTATCTTGAACCTTTTGTATGTTTAATGCAGTGTTATTATTTTTGTATTTTAAGTACTCCTTTGGTGGGTTTAAAAGCTGTTTACTCATCCCTAATGTAACATTAACACTAAATGTCTGCTCACATGGTCATCCCTCATTATCCATGGGTATTGGTTCCAAGACCCCTCTCATAATATACTGAAATCCACGGGTGCTCAAGCCCATTATATAAAATGATTGTAGTATTTGCGTAGAACCTATGTGCATCCTCCCATATGCTTTAAATCATCTTTAGATTACTTATAATACCTAATACAGTGTAAACGCTGTACAAATAGTTGTTATGCTGGATTGGTTAGGGAATAATAAATAAGGAAATAAGACTTGCATGCTTAGTAAAGGCATAATTTTTTCCTGAAAAACAATTTTTTTTGTTTTGTTTTGTTTTTCTGTGGTGCTAGGGATTGAGCCCAGAGGCTTGCTCACACTAGGAAAGGAAAGTGCTCTGTTACTCATTGAGCCACAAGCTTAGCCCTTTTTATTTTTCATTTTGGGACAGGGTCTTGCTAAATTGCCCAGACTGTCCTCAAACTTTCAATCCTCCTGTCCCTGCCTCCTGAGTAGCTGAGATTATTGGCATGAGCCACCTCACCCAACCTTCCTGAGTATTTTTTATTGCAGTTGATTGAATCCACAGACATGGAACTATGGATATGGAGGACTGGGGGTGTGTGTATGTTTACGTACCGTTTTTATAACCCAGGTAGAATGCGTTAATCTCTTAAGAATCAGCATCTTTTTTAAAACATAAAAAGGAAGGAAATAATTGCTGTCCATATATACCTGATGCTTCTACTAATTCAGAGCTGTTAGTTTAAGCCAAAGGGGAGAGGGACCCCTAGCAATGGGGCTGGGAAGCGTGCCGCCCTAGGAGACCTGGGTAGCTCTGAGTGGTGCACTGAGGGTGCACGCAGGTTATTGTAAGCACTGCGTCCCATTACAGTTTTACGTTCTGTCTCCTTCCCTGTTAACCACCCACGCTGGAAAACCCGAAATCCATTCATGATGTTTATATCTGGCATGCCATCACTGAGAAAACAAGATGGATCACAAACCCAAGGTCAGCCCGCAGACTCCAGCCGACTGGCTCGAACAGCACTTCCATTGTTTACAGAGAGGTCACATCACTCTATCCAGGAGGGACAGTGAGAGAGGCTATTTTTCCTGATGCAGGTTTTTGAACTGCGGTCAGATGGTGCTGTTAATGAAAACACTGAAGGGTGATTTCTCCCCCAGGCAGTGCTGGATTATAGCTGTTGAGTCTTGCAGTTGGATTGCATCTTGTAATCAATCCCCCCTTATCAGTGAACTCTGCTTGTAATGGACCACTGGCTCTAGGAGACCTGGGGCTGTTTAAAGCCTCTTGCTGTCTGGAAGAAGCATCATCTGTAGCAGTTTCACCTTTCTCTGGCAGAGCATTCTTATCCAAGTACTATGCTTTTTTGTTTTTCACTCCTGAGGGTAGAACCCAGAACTCAGGCATCCTAGGCAAGCAGTCTATAGCACTGAGCTTAATCCCAGCCCTTTTATTTTTTTTTAAGAGAGAATTTTTTTCATCTAGTTTGTGTTTTTCCTTTATTCATTTGTGTATTTGGTGCTGGGGATTGAACCTGGACCTTGCACATGTCAGGCAAGTGCTTCACCACTGAGCCATCACTACAGTACCCCCCAGATCTCTTAATTAATTTTTTTTTTTTTCAGCAGGATTTCATTAAGTTGCCCAGGCTGGCCTCACACTTCAGGTCCTCCTGCTTCAGTCGCTGGAGTAGCTAGGATTACAGGTGTGCACCACTGTGCCCAGCGGTGAGCACTGTTGAAGCTGTGGTGTTAATGGCCTTGCTTGTGCCAGGAAGGCCTTCAGGAACAAATGCTGAGCACAGAGAGCAGTGGGTGTGTTTGGTTGTTTTGTAGCAGGGCCTGAGTGTGCTCGGCTGGGTTGGCTCTGGTTGGTTCCATTCCTTGTTACTGCAGGTCTTGCTCTTTCCCTTTGCATATGCCTGTCCTGTTGGGCCGCCAGCCTAGAGAGGAAATGGACGGGAAGTGTAGTGCATCATGGTGTCTACTTAGTTTGGGAAGCCACTTGCTATTGAAGATTTCCATGATAGAAAAAAGTGTTTTAAGAAGTTTCATAAGTGAAATTGCATTTAATCTAGGGTAGGTTGTGTAGAATAAATGCTTTGTTACAACTTACAGTGTCAACATAGCAACAATGCTGAAAATGCTTTCAGCTTTGTGAGGCACATGATCATGGAACTCACCATCAGAAATTTGTGAACTTTGTCCTTTCTTGATAACTGACTATATTTTGCCTTTTCTTGAGCTGGGTCCTTATCAAAGAAGGAGAAGATCAGCTAACAGTGACAGTACTGCACTGCCTGTTTGCTGAGTGATAAGAGCTAGTCAGGTGGGATTTTCCAGTTTTGTAGGGTAAGACACAGTGGAATGAGCCCTTCTTCTTCTTTTTTTTTTTTTTAAGAGACAGAGAAAGAATCAATTTTATTTATTTTTTTCATCTGGCATTTGTTTCTCCGACACTTAGTTGTATGTGTGGTGCTGGGGTTTGAACCTGGTCCTCAGGCATGTCAGGCAGGCACTCCAACCACTGAGCCACTGCTCCAGCTCCTAATGAACCATTTCTGTAACAAAACTGTCACATCAGAGGAGTTAAAAAGGACTTTTAGAGAAGGGGGAAATAAATCTTGGCTTATTAATGTAAAATAAACATAGAAGGGCATGTGAGTGCCTACCTTCTCAAGGGATCAGGTGTCCAGCTCTCAGTGGCTCCTGGGTGGTTTCTGGTGCTGGTAGAGAGCATGTGGGATGTACAAGAAAGGGAAACAAAAGCAGCCAAGCAGTTTTCTTCCATGTGAGACGCAAGGTAGGACCTGTGCCTGGTGCTGAGATAAGACTCAGGCACACAAAGGTGTGTGGCTTATTTTTAGACCTAGAAGTACGTGATACAACAGCTGGAAGTAAAAAATGTTTTCCTTTTTCCCTCTCACATTTGACTTAGTGTGGTATGATGACTTATGATGTCACATCATGTGACACACTTGAAGAAGAAAGAAGATTGAAAAGAAGCTGAGCTCAGTCAGGACTCCAGTAGTAGGAAGTCAGCAAATCTCTACGCAAAAGTCAACATTAAAGCCTGTGCCTATAATCCCAGTGACTTGGAGGATGAGGCAGGAAGATGGCTAAGTTCAAGGCCAGTCTCCACAACTTAGACCCCATCTCAAAATTAAAAAATAAAATAAAAAGGGCTGGGAATATGGCTTAGTGGTTTCAATCCCTGGTATCAAAAAAAAAAAAAAAACCCCAAAAATAAATCTATATTAATATCAGACACATTGTCAGAAACAACCATTTCAGTGCTCTGGAAATATTGCAACCCACGAATTCAGAAGCCTTTACCCATGAGAACTGCTGTACTTCAGCTGGGAGCAAGGGGAGTCCTGAGTCTCTCCTAAGGCTCTGCAGTGGGCCTTGGCTGCCATCCTGGGCGCACTTGAGTGAAGAGGCCTTGTCAGAGGTGTTGAGTTGATCTTAGTGGGAGTCTGGGGGAGGGTGATCCCCAGTGGGTCAGGCAGCATGCTCCAGACTTGCCAAAAATTAATGTCCTTGGAGACAAGCTAGTCGTAGAATGGTTTGAGAATCTGTCCATGCATCTCTGGCTGACTTACGAGTCTACGCCCCATGCAGGTAATGCTAGAGAAGTCCCATGCTGTCCATGTGCCCTGGTTGACTGGGAGCCACGTGATGTATCGAGGAGATGCAAGCGGTCTCCATCAGAAAGGAGAAGGTGGGAGACCTGAGGAATGCCTGACTTTGCATTCACCAACCCCCGCACAACTCCATGGGTGCAGATTGGAAGCCTAGCAGGCAGAGATGTGTGCACAGCTGAGCGGACATGGGGTCAACCCTTACAAATCAGGCTTAAGAACAAAAGCAAGAAATTGAAAGGAAAATAAACTGAGTAGAGCTGGGAGCCGTGGCGCACGCCTATGATCCCAGTGACATAGGACAGTGAGGCAGGAAGATTGCAAGCTCAAGGCAGCCTCAGCAATTTAGTGAGACTCTGTCTCAAAATACTGGGGATGTAGCTCAGTGTTAGAGTATCTCTGAGTTCAATCCCTAGTACCCAAAGAAGAGAGAGAAAAAAGGACAAGCAGAGAAGAGACATCAGGTGGCTGCACATCAGGAGTCCAGGGCGGAGACAGACTCTTAGATCTGCTCCCAGGAAATTGCTAAACAAATAAAAACAAAACCATAACCCACATGGAAGTTATAATTCAGAATTTTTATATTCTCTAAGACATCAGTTTTTCTGTGTGTTTGTGTGGTGCTGGGAATTGAACCTGGGTCCTCACTCATGCTAGGCAAGCACTCTACTACTGAACCATATCCCTAGTCCAAGACATCCACAAAAATTATGAGACAAAGAAACAGGAAAGGGTGATTCATATTCAGAGGAAATAATTAGTCAATAGAAACTGTCTCTGAGTGAGCCTAAATGTCCAATTTGGCAAACAAAGACTTCAACACAGCTATTTTAAATATGTTCAAAGGATAAAGGAAGCTGTTTAAATACTTAAATTATGGTGACAATGATTTAGTAAATAATCTCAGTGGGACATAGAAAGTATAAAAAACCAAATGCTGAAAATTAGAATACATAAAATGAAAAATTTAGTCTAGGGATCCAATAGCAGATTTGAGATTCAGAAGCAAGAATCAGCGAATTTGTAGATCAATAGAAAGTTATCAAAAAAAAAGGAAAAGAAATTAATCTTTTGTGAAGAACAGAACAAGAAGATTGAAAGAGGGGGAATAAAAAGGAAGAGATTCCAGAGGTCTTCAGGACCTTAGGCGTAGCAGCATACATGCAGAGGGGATCCCAGAAGAGAGAAGAGGGAAAGACCGAAGAAGTACACCAAGGAAGAATGACCCCGAATCTGATGGCTTCCTCAGCTGCGGATCTAAGAGGAGAACTCCAAATAAGGCCAGCACCAAGGATCAACACCTGAGCAAAAAGAAAAGGCTGAAAGCAAGAGGAAGGTGACTGACTTCTGTGGATCAGGAGGAATGGACTGACATTCACAGTGTTCTCAGGCCTCCTGCAAAACACCTTCCTGGAACAGAGATGAGAGAATACGTTGCTAGCAGATCTACCTCGTAAGAAACATTGAAGGACAAGTCCACCCACTTGACATCCACAAGAAGAAAAGGAAATGGCAGGTGAGGGTGAGACAGTGTGCGGAACGGGCGGGGCTGTCTTGCCGCTTGTTCGGGGTGAATGTGAAAGCCAACTGACGCTGAGCAAAGTTAGCCAAACCCAGAGAGTCAGCGAGTGTCTTCACTCATCTGTGGAGGCTGGAGCTAGACCCAGGCCTGTGTGAAAGGTGGTCAGCCTCATGTATTAGACCCAGCAAAAGGCGCAGCAACATATAATCTAGGGCAATCATAGATATGTAGGGGGGCAGGGGGAGGGAGGGAGAATAGGGAGGGATCTAGAGAGACAATCAACAATGTAAAATACTCTTTACCCCCTGGGAATCCAAATAATACTTATGTAATCATTTAATTCTGGAAAACTCACAATCTAAGCATTTATATCACTTGTAAGGGTGAAATATAGAAAAATCAAGAGACTGGGGTGTGGGCAATGTGGGGGTAACTCTGGTTAAAAACATGCATATCATATTGTTAACTTTATATGCATTTGTTATTGTACAAGAACTCCTTAATAAAAGAAAGAAAGAAAAAAATCTGACCTTCGGGGCTGGAGTGGTGGCTCAACAGTACCATGCTTGGCTGGCATGTGTGAGGACCCAGGTTTGAACCCCAGTACCACATGCACAACAAAGTGTCATAACAAGAGTCATATGAAAAACTAAATAAAATTGATTCTCTCACTGTCCCTCTCTCTCCAAAAAAAAAAAAAAAAAAAGGGCTCCACTGTCCCATCTCCCCCAGTGACTAACTGAAAACAGACAACAGACTGAGTTCTGCTGACTTCTCTGCAGGAAGAGGATTCGATTTCTAGGAACAGAATTCCTGCTTCTCATTGGACTGCTTTTCATTAAAATAGGAAGAAAGAAAACACAGTTCCGAGCCTTTCTACTTTTGTGGTATGACTGTTACATGCAGCATTTGGAATGTTTGACCTAATACAGTTGTAGAGATGCTGAACTTTGTGATATGCTCCTATGATCCTGTGACTCAGGAGGCTGAGGCAGGAGGACTGCAAGTTTCAGGCTGGCCTCAGCAACTTGGTGAGACCCTGCCTCAAAATAAAAATGAAATGGACTTGCGGTGTAGCTCAGTGGGAAAGCATCACTAGTTTTAGTCACCAGTACAAAAAAAAAAATTTTTTTTTTTTTCTAAAAACCCTTTGAGGTGTTTCCTGTCCCCTTCTCTTTTCTTCCCTTTTACCTCTTGGCAGTGTTGATCCTCAACACTCTATCACTTGAGCCTCTTCCACTGAGCTAATAATAATTATTGAACTAATAATTATTTTAAAACTACTTTTGCTTTCAAATGCTTTGTATATAGTATTAGGCTTTTAAAAGTAAGGTGCTATTTTTAAAAATTCAAAAAGTTAATTTACTTGTAAATTGCTTTTTGCTGGATTAGAGGGAATTTCCAGTAAGAGAAGTGGAATAAAGTGTTTGCTCAGCATCCCTCCTTGAGACAACAAAAAGAAGATGCATAAAAAATATAAGAAACAGTTGAAAACACCCAGAAGCTCTCTGTAGAGCCTGGAGGAGCAGGAAGTGCAAATCTGTGGCTGGCTTTTTGTTTTTGTGTTTGTCAGAATCTGTGCTACCATCCCCACGGTGGCTGCGGGAGCAAAACGACGGTGTGCACACACCTCCAACGTCTGCAGGAGAAACGATTGTGCGCACATGCCTCCAACATCTGAGGGAGCAAAACGACAGGGTAGAATTGCATGATTCCAGTGGAGGTGCCAGAGAAGAGGTCAGGGCTGGAATGCAGAGGGAAACTCAGGGTGAGTTGGAGGAAGGACTGAGGCCCAGCTCTTTGTAGACCCCTAGTTGTTTGTTAAACTCATGGCAGACAGGACTGACCCAGGAAGCCCAACAAAATAAACAAAAGTAAAAACCACCCAGCCAACCAAGGAAGCAATAGTGGACACAGGCAAGAGGAACCCACCCTTGAAAGACCTAAGCCAGGTAGCTGCAGTCCAATATTTAGACACATATCGAAGGGATTTGTTGCTACACATCCATACGTGCATATCTAATGACAGTGTAACTTGAACCCGATCCTTATCCAGGATCTCCCCCACTCGGCCCACACCCTGATCTCTTGTCTTACACTGTAATTCCCTCCATTGCAGATATAAATGTCCATATACATATTTATTAATTTTTGAATTTTCTAGTTTTAAATGCCTGCATGAGTATGCTTTTTTTTTTTTAAGAGACAGAAAGAGAATTTTATTTATTTTTCCATCTGGCCTTTGTTTCTCCAACATTTAGTTGTGTATGTGGTGCTGGGGTTCGAACGCAGGTCCTTGTGCACGCCAGGCAAGCTCCAACCACTGAGTCACCGCTCCAGCCCTGTAGTATGCTTTTTTAAACTGAGTGTTCTGTGTTCATAAAATGTATACAGCTAAAGCCTTACTGGCTTGGGGTGTCAGAGGACAGACCCCGAGACTGGCAGTGCATCTGGAAAATTAGTGGGGGGAAATCATATACACACAACACAGTAAATCACCATGTGAGCCCCTAAATCTGAGTATAAGCTGCCCAAATCCATGACTGTCTGCCAAATTACACCCCAGGGTGCCAGGCTAGAACAGCAGCAGCGAGAAGCTGCAGGACTGAGCAGTGGGGCAGCAGCTGCATGCCACAGCAGACACGGATTTGCAGTTTAGAATGTAGACAAGTTAATTGCCAACTATAGACAGCTAGGTAAATGGACAGAAAGATGGATCCTCAGATGAGGGGATACAGCAGGATCCAAAGCGCTAGGGTCTTATGTCCAGTTTTCTGTTTACAAGTGCTAGACATGTAAAGATACAGGAAAGTGTAACTCATACAGAGGAAGAAAAGCAATAGAAATTGACTCAGAGTATCTGCCTGGGTCTAGATGTTGGTTCTTGGCAGACTGACTTCAAAGCCAGTGTTATATATTGGATTAAAGAATTACAGGCAAGTACAATCAAAGGATTAAAGGAAAAATAACTGACTGAAAATGTTGTAACAAAGACATGAATTGGAACTGCAATAAAATTATAACAAAAAAACTCATGGAAGTGCTCAATAGCAGGGGGAGAAATTTGCACTTGGGAGATGGATGGAAACTACTCCATCGAAAGACCTAGCAAGGGAACAGAAAAATAGGAGGAAAAAGGAAATTGGAAGAAATAATAGCCCCGAACATCTCAATTTAGTAGAAAACATTAATTTACAGATTCAGAATGTTCACTGGAGTCTAGGCACAAAGAAAAACCACTTGTAGGCACATCATAGTCAAACTACTGAAACCAAAGGTTCAAAGGAATTTTTGAAAGCAGAGGAAAATGACACAGCATCCCAAAGCCATCAGTGTTAGAAGTATGACTGGCTTGTCAGTGAGGACCAGGAGATCCTGGTAGGCCAGTGCCGGCTGAGAGCCAGTCTTGACCAAGAATGCGAGATTGGAGAAGCTGTCTTTCAGGACATTTTCTTTCTTTCTTTTTGGTACTGGGAATTGGAGCCAGTGGGGCTTAATCATCAAGCCACATCCCCAGCCCTTTTTTAATTTTGAGACAGGGTCTCACTAAGTTGCCTAGGGTCTTGCTATGTTGCTGAGGCTGATTTGAACTTGTGATCCTCCTGCCTCAGCCTCCCGAGTCACTGGGATTTACAGGTGTACACCACTATGCCTGGCAATAAAAACATTTTCAAACAGAAAACAGATTTTATCATCAGCAGACTTAGACTAAAGGAAGTTTTGGGGATGTGTAACTCACATTTACTGGAAAAATGAAGGGCACTGGAAATGGCATATATGTGGGTAAATTTAAAAACTATGAGGAGCTGGGGTTGTCAGTGGTAGACTGCTTGTCTAGCAAATGCCAGGCCTTGACCTTAATTCCCAAAACCATAAAAAAGAAAAGAAACAAAGATTATGTATTTTTTCTTCTCTAGTTTATTTGTAAAACTGGTTTTATTATCAGTTTTCTTTATTTTTTCATCTGTCCTTTGTTTCTCCAACAGTTGTGTGTTTGGTGCTGGGGTTCAAACCTGGATCCTCACACATGCCAGGCAAGCGCTCCACTGCTGGCCCACCACTCCAGCCCTGTGGGAACGTTGTAGTGCCGTTTGTCGTGCATGTCTAGATGTGAGGTGTGGCATCGGGAGCACTGGGATGGTGCCGCGCGTGGGTGGAGATTAATTGTCGTAAGTCGTGTGTTCCACATGCTTCCCCCACCCCAGGAGACACTTTAAACACAGAAACACAGGTTGCGTGGAGGGATGGAGAGGGTGTGCCTGCAAGCAGGAAGCATGACGAGAAAGCTGAAGTGGCTGTGCTCACATCCAACAGGCAAAAGCGTTGCCTCAAGATGCCAGTGTCTTCAGTGTGGTGGCCCTAATAACAGCTTTACCAGGAAGCAAAACCGATGCCAAGGGGACAAGTCCCCAATCAAGACTGGAGACTTTAGCATTTACTTTTCAGGAATGGATCAAAAAAACAAAAATGAGGATAGAAAGATATGAATGACACTATAACCAACTTAACTTGTCATTTATAGAGCACAACGCAGAACACGGTTCATTTCTACGGTGTGTGAAACGCCAGCCAAGATGTTAGCCGCATGCTAGGCCACAAAACAAATCTCAGGAGAATTAACAAGCATGATATCTTAGTGGATACGTTCTCTGCCCTGCCAAAAAGAATTAAGTAAGGAACCACGAATTATAAGACATCTAGGAAATGTCCAGATTATTTGGAAATTAGCTCACTAATTCAAAGAAATCACAGGGAACATAGGTAGATTTTAAGTGAAGTACATGAAAGCTTAACGTCTAAGCTTGTGGGATGCAGCTAGAGCACGATGAAAGGAAAGCTTACAGTTTTAAAGACTTAATGAAAAAAAGACCTGAAGTTAATGATGTAATCCACCACAGAAAGCTCAGAAAAGAAGGAAGTAAACCTAACGTAGGGAGGAACAGATATCTTTGAAAGAAAATACAAACATAAAGAAAAATCAATGAAACCAAAAGATAATTGTTTGAAAAGATAAATAATATTCATAAACCACTAGTTAAATCTAAGAAAAAGACAAATTACAAACACTGGAAGTGGAAGCACCACTAGAACTATGCAGATGTTAGGATATGAGAATGTTACTAAAATTCTATGTCAGTAGTTAATAAAATGAAATGAATAACTGGGCGTGGTGGCAACTCAGGGGGCTGAGGCAGGAGGATGGCAAAGTCAAAGCCAGCCTCAGCAACTTAGTGAAGCCCTAAGCAATTTAGCAAGAACCCTGTCTCAAAAAGGGTTGGGGATGTGACTCGGTGGTCAAGTGACCCTGGGTTCACTCCCCAGTACCAAAAAATAAAATAAATTTCTTGAAGGACACAAATGACCAGATCTGACACAGGAATGGGAGCCTCAATAGCAGCCTGTGTATTAAATAGAATTTCCAATAGAACCCTTTTCACAAAGAAAAGTTGTCCCTGATAGTGCAAAAAAGAAAGACACAGAAAAGCTGTGGAAAAGCTTAAATAGCATAACCAAATAATATTAGCAAATGAATTAAAAATATATGCAAGGATACAGCACATTGTGGCCAAGTTAAGCCCATGTTGCACATCTTGCAAGGTTGCTTAGGTATCTGAAAAGCCATCAGTATAATTCAAGATATTAACCGAATAAAGGAGAAAAGCCAGATTACCACCTCCACACCGTATTCCCAGGACTGGGAGCAGAGCAGGAGTGTCTACTCTGGTGACATCTGTTCAACAGTGCACTGGGATTATGTAGTCAGTACAGTTAGGCAAGAATGGGAAAGAAAAAATACAAGATATATAAGAGATAAGTAAAGTTATCTGTAGATTAAATGGTCATTTATAAATAATTCACTAAAATCTAGTATTAGCTGGGCATGTTGGCGCACATTTACAATTCTAGCTAATGGTGAGGCCAAGGCAGGAGGATTGCAAGTTCCAGGCCAGCCTGGGCAACTTAGTGAGACCCTGCCTCAATATAAAAAGGACTGGTGATGGGGTTGGACTGGTGACAATGGTAGAGCGCTTGCCTGGCACGCATGAGGACCCAGGTTCGATCCCCAGCACCATATACACAACTAAGTGGAGGAAAAACAAAAACCAGATGAAAAAATAAAATTGATTTCCTCCCTCTCATTAAAAAAAAGGACTGGTGATGTAACTGGGTGGTAAAATGCCTCTGAGTTCAATCCCCAGTACCTCCCCTTGCAAAAAACCACCGAAAACTAGTAGAAACTAATAAAATAAGTTAGTTTAGCAAGGTTGTGGAATGCAAAGTCAGTTAAAAAAAATAATTAACTTGTGTTTAAATCTACAACAACAGATCATTGGATATTTTTTTAAAATTTTGGTTCCTTGGGGCTAGAGAGGCTGCTCAGCAGTAGAACAGTTTCTTGGCATGTGGAAGGACCTGGTTTGACATCCCCCTGCCCCCCACACCATATATACAACTAAGTGGAGGAAAAACAAAAAACAGATGAAAATAAAATTCTCTATCTTTAAAATAATAATAATAGTAATAATAATAAAATTATAGCTCCACTTATAATACAAATACATGGAATCCTTAGGGGTGAATTTCATAAAATGTTTGCAACCTTATATACAGAAAACTATAAAATGTTTCTGAGAGCAAAAAAAAACAGGCCCATGCATTGAAAGTTTCACTATCATAAACTATCAGATTTCTATAAATTGATCTGTATTTATTTATCTGTAAGAGGGATGAACCCCCAGGGGTGCTTAGCCACTAAGCCACATCCCTAGCCCATTTTTAAATTTTTTTGAGACTGGGTCTCACTAAGTTGCAGAGGGCCTAAGTTGCTGGGGCTAGGATACAGGTGTATCCCTGTATTTTCTACAAATTGAACTTTTTTTGTTTTAATAGGGGGGGAAAGAATCATTTTTATTTTTTTAATCTGGTTTTTATTTTTCCAACCCTTAGTTGCATATATGATACTGGGATTTGAACCCAGGTTCTCATGTGTGCCACACAAGTGCTGTAACTGTTGAGCCCCTGCTCCAGCCCCTACATATTGATCTTTAGATTCAATACAATCTCAATCAAAATTTCTGCTATATTTTTATAGAAATTGGCAAGCTGTTTCTAAATACGTATGGCAATGGAAAAATACCTAGAATAGGCAAAGGAGACTCTAAAGAGCAAGACTGGAGGACTGCCTCTCAGTAATGTAAAGCTGTGCTACTGGCAAGTGGGGCGCTGTGGGACAGCAGGGTCCAGAGAGAGCCACACGGGTGTGGTCTGCTGACTCTTAGCAAGGTCTTTTCAGCAAATGGTGCAGGAGCAGGAATATCTGTGTTGAGGAAGGTGAGTACTACCCTTGCCTTACCCTTGCCTTACGTCCAGCACAAGAGAAGCAGCTCAGAATGGATTAAGAGCTTCCTCTGGAAGAAAACCTAAGAGGAAATGCTGTGACCTATGGGAATGAAAAGTTTTCTAAGTAGGATACAAGGAACTTGTACCATAAAATAAATGCTACATTGGATTTTGTTATTTATTTTTTTAAAGAGAGAGGGATAGTGAGAGAAATAATTTTATTTAGTTTTTCTTGTGGCTTTCGTTGCTCTGACACTTTGTTGTATATGTGGTGCTGGGGTTCGAACCCGCATTCTCGCGCATGCAATGCAAGCACTGCAACAGCTGATGCACCACTCCAGCCCATACATTGGATTTTATTAAAATTAAAAATGGAAAGAAGGGGCTGGAGCGGTGGCTAAGTGGTTGGAGCACTTGCCTGGCATGCATGAGGACCTGGGTTCAAACCCCAGCACCACGAACACAACAAAGTGTCAGAACAACAAAAACCAGATGAAAAAATAAAGTTGATTTTCTCCCTTTCTGTCTCACTCACTCTCTCCCTCTCTAAAAAAAGAAAAAAAGAAAAAAAAGGAAAAATCAGTTTACCAGTGTACACCTCTAAATTGGCTAAAATGTAAAAGACTGATAATACTAAAGGCTAGAAAGTATGTGAAACAAATGGAATTTTCACACGGTCTTGTTGAGAACACAAAGCAGTTCTAATTTAATTAACAGTTAATTTAGAAAACGGTTGTCAGTTTCTTTTAAAGGTACACTTACCAAAAGTCCACTAGACTACTAGTAATCCCACTACTAGATATTTACCAGAGAGAAAGGAAGGTGCAGAGCAGCTGCCTGAATATGCACCGCGGCATGGTTCACAGCGGCCCAAGGCTGGAAACAGCAGGTAAATGGACAGGTAGATCGTGGTGTGCCAAAATGAAGAAATACTCCTAAGCAATTGCAAGGAACTGTGGATGCACACTGCGACAGGGATCAGTCCCCAGAATGTGCTGTGTGAAAGATGTGTGGGTCCCACCGCTCACCTCATAAAGCTCTGAAAGGTGTGACAGGAGAGCAGCCCCAGGGTGGCTGGGGTTGGAGTAGTGGAAGCTGATCCCAGAGAGGCACGGAGGGACTGATTTTAGGGGGCGGTGGTGTGTGTGCTGTGTTCTGGGTATACTCTGTTTATTTAGAAGTCACATCCTCCAGTAAACCTGATATTTAAGAAGTCTCCTGAGTGTTCTGTGGCGAAATGGTCATTACCCCTGAGGTTGCTTATCCTCCTTTCCAGAACCTCAGCTTTGTTCTGCTGTCAGTTGCCCCATTGTGCTTCTCGGAGGACTGTCCTCCCAGGTGCTGGTGATTCTCCTCGCTTCAGTTTTGCTCCCTCTCGATTTCTTAGGATGGTGCGTGTTACCCTGCTGTGACCAGTGACATGAGCAGAAGTCTTCTCGGAGGAGCTTTTAGAAGAAGTGACAGGTCGAATTGTTGCCTCCTTAACCCTCTAAAATGACAGTAAAGGACCTGTCATTTTTTCTGCCAGCGTCCTGGCTATTGGGTTTATTACCACACCACCACCTCTGCCCCCCAAGACTTGGAAAGATTTGTCTCAAAGGAACTCACCCCTCCTTTTCTCCTGGAACTCTAGTTTATAAACCCCCTAACCGGAAGATTAGAACATTCTTCTCAGAGAAACTGCCCAGCCTGTGGAAAAACCCATGACATTTCAAGTTTCCTATGCACCAAGCACTGGTGAGGCCCAGCACCCAACAGACTGTGCTCGCACACATGGAATTTCTAGTTGGCTCTTTAGCACCCGTTCTTTAAAAATCAAGCAGAATGTAAGGAACTTCAGACATTTCAAGAAAGCCTGCACCTGAAAAACAAATTCCTTACAAAGGTTAGCTATTACATCTTCGAAACAAGAGCAGAATGCCACATGAGGGAACTGATTAGGGGGTGCTGGAGCGGTGGTTCAGCAGTATTGCACTTGCCTGGCGTGTGTGAGGACCTGAGTTCGAAACCCCAGCACTACATACACAGCTAAGTGTCGGAGCAACAAAGACCAGATGAGAAAATGAATAAAATTGATTCTCTCCTGAAGCAGTGGCTTAGTGGGTCAGGCACTTGCCTGGCATGTGCGAGGACCCAGGTTCGAATCCCAGCACCACATACACGACTAAGTGTTGGGGAAACAAAGGCCAAGTGAAAAACTAAATAAAACGGATTCTTTCTCTGTGTCCCTCTCTCTTTAAAAAAAAAAAAAAAAGAAAAGAAAGGAAAGGAAATCCAATAACTAATAGAAGTTCTAGAAAGAAAAGATGAAGGGCAGAACGTTATTAAAGAAACAGTGGAAGGAATCTCCCTAAAAGTCAAAGAGTTCAAAATTTTTTCTTCCTGACACTTAGTTGTGTACGTGGTGCTGGGATTTGAACCCATGTCCCTGTGCATGCCAAGCAAGCGCTCCAACCACTGAGCCACCCCTCCAGCTCCTCAACTACTTTTTTTTATTTGCAGGGGTTTTTGTTGTTGTTCTTGGTGGTGGTGGTAACTTTTGTACCTTTAAATGTTTTAGTTAAACTTTCATTTCTGGTTTGGCTAATGCTGTTACCTTTAGTTAGTTTTTCTCTTCCTTACTAGAAGTTGAAAACAATAAATAATGTGAACTATACCTATTGTGACTATATAGCCCTACAAATCTAAGTACTTCGAATACTAAGACTGATTTCTTCATTCAAAGGAGATTGCTCTTAGGATAAAGATCAAATGGCTTCTTTTCCATAGGTGTCATCAGTTGCTTATAATCATGTCATATATTACCTTGCCCCATATTTGAGTCATTTCTTTTATGACTTTGTAACCCCAGAATTTCTAACTACTTTTTTTTTAAGAGAGAGGGACAATGGGAGAAAGAGAGAACCAATTTTAGTTTTTCATGTGGCTTTCGTTGCTCTAACACTTCACTGTGTACGTGGTGCTGGGGTTTGAGCTGGTGTATGCTGGGCATGCCAGACAAGAGCCAAAACTGCTGAGCCACCCCTCCAGCCCCGCCTCTAATTACTTTTATCTGCAGAATAACAGGTCTAATATCCTCAAAGTTTTTTCAAACCTCTAATCGATACAACTTATTGCATGAAACGCTCCCCCCCCCTTTTTAAAGGGAGTTTGAGAGAGAATCAACTTTAATTATTTATTTTTATCTGGGTTCTGTTTTTCTGACACTTAGTTGTTTTGTGGTGCTGGGGTTTGAACCTAGGCCCTTGCGCATGCCAGGCAAGCGTTCCAATCACTGAGCCACTCCAGCCCCAGAATTCCCCTTTTTATCCAGAAGTTTCTGACCATAGATTCCTTCCTTCCTCCTAACCTCGAATTGTGTAAGCTGTGATACAGCTGTGCTCATAGATTTCCGAAACACTCATGCCCGCTTTTCCCGCCCTCGCTCCTGCCTGTCTGATGATGGCGGTCAGTCTGTTAGACCTTCCAGGGTGGCACATTCAGTCCTCCGTGTGCTCTGTCACACGCGCGCTCTGTGCAGTGGGCTGTTCTGTGCCTGTTTTTCACATCAGCTGTGCAGGAGGAATTTTCTTGTCAGGGCAGAGAGAGCGTCCTCACTTTGCACAGATGGGCCTTTTAGGTTTTCCAGTCTACTGATAGAAGCAGCGTGGATCCGTGGAACAAATTCCTGGCCTGGAGGCAGAGGGTCGGAGGGTTTACGGGAATTGCTCTCCCCAGGTGTGTCCAGTTTACTCCCACTCAGGAAGTGCTGGCATCTGTTTGCTGGAGGGTGCAGGGTTTTCTCTTTTGGGGGCGGGGGTGGGAGGGCATCTGCTAACCTGACAGTGAAGGACAGCAGTTGTTTAATGTCGAGTCTGATGTGGAAGATTACCCTGCTTTCACAAAAACAATGGAACAAGATGCAAGGAAAAATCCTAACAGATTAAGGAATTAACCACAGAACCTAATTAGAGGAAGACTTGGCAACATGCCCAGCTCATCCAGTGGCAGAGGGAAAGAATATTCTGCATTTGTGACACTGTTTAGAAAGGGGGTAATTTAGTGCCCTTTAATCTGGGCCAGCATTGTCCAATTAAGAAAGCCGTTAGATGAAAACACTGGAGTTTTTATGCTTAGTGGGGGCAGATACATTTTTGTTTTAGTATATTTACATTGGATGGTTTAATTAAATAAAGCACACACTTCCTGTTTTCTTTCAAACCGCTGTGTTAGGAGTCTGTGGGCTCCACGCAAGTGGAGGATAGCCCTTCCCTTCAGCACTTGGGAGGGCCTCAGGCCAGCAGAGCCTGACCCTTGCCTGGTGGGGGTCCAGAGAGGAATCCGGTGCCCAGGAATGATGTGGGTGGCAGGAGAGCTGGAGGGAGGGAAGTATCCTTATCTCTTTATCCCCCACCCCCACCGTCAGACACTTTCTTGGCATTCGCGCCCTCTAGCGGAGGGCCGGGCTGGCCTGAACCCACTGACCCAGCATCCTGGCTGCAGGAGCTCACGCAGGCCACCCAGCACTGCTCCAGTTCTCTACAGAATGAGGGTTAGGGTTGTTCAGAGGATTCATTTAGTGTTGGGAGCACACTGTCGTGTGGTGGCAGTACTGTATCATACCCCCACAAACCGATACTTTCTTTGTTTAAAAGGATGCTTTTCTAGGTGGGGCATGGTGGCGCCCACCTGTGATCCCAGCTGCTAGGGAGGCTGAGCAGGGGGTGGCAAGTTTGGGGCTAGCCTGGGCACCTGTCTCAGTGCAGCCAATAGAAAGGGCTGGGGATGTAGCTTAGAGGTGCAGCACTGGCCCAGCGCGTGTGCAGCCCTGTGCAAAGCAAAACAAAACAAGAACATGTTGTTTTTTGTTTTGTTTTTTTCTCTCCCAAAATTAAAGCATGACTGCTGCAGGAAGTGGGGGCTATGTAGAAAAGTGTTTCTGAAGCTCCCCTGCAAGCTCACCTGTGCCTGAACAGCATTAGCCTTTGCACCTTGTCTCCACTGCAGTCTCCCCGCGCAGTGGCTGCGTGGACTGGGGCCCACCTCCCTGGGTCAGTGTTCTGGTCTCACTGCTCGCAGTCTCTGCGTCTCTCCGTCTGCACGTCTGTACGATGCGGGTAATGGAGGAGTAGAAGAGTGCCTCAGAGTTAAGTGCAGTGTTAAGTGTCTGCATGGCCCGGGAAGCACAGGGCACAAATAGGACTGGTGAGAGGTGCAGGCATTTAAGAAGTGCTCCGGGGATAAACCCACACAGGAAGGTAGGATTCAGAGGGCCCTCGAGCAGAGAGAACTAAGATGGTCGGTCACAGCCAGCCGAGATGGTAGAACTACAAGAGGCAGAGTCTCCCCAACGAACTTGGAAATAGAAAGTTGATAAATCCACAGTTTAAAATTCAATCAGAGGGGCTGGAGCCGTGGCTCGATGGTTACAGCGCTTGCCTGGCATGCGCAAGGACATGGGTTCGAACCCCAGCACTATGTACACAACGAAGTGTCGGAGCAATAAAAGCCACGTGAAAAACTGAATAAAATTTATTCTCTCTCTCTCACTGTCCTTCTCTCTTAAATAAATAAATAAAAAATTAGAGCTGGGTGCGGTGTAACCCCATCCACTCGCAGTGATTTGGAGGCTAAGGCAAGCCGATAACAAATTCAAGGCCAGCTTCACAGTTTAGAGAGACCTTGTCTCAATATTTAAAATGCCAGCTGGGCCTAGCGTCGCACACCTGCAATCCCGGCGACTCAGAAGTCTGAGGCAAGAGGATCATAAATTCAAGGCCAGCCTCAGGAACTTAGTGAGACCCTGAGCAACTTAATGAGAGACCCTGTCTCAAAAAATCAATAACTATAAAGGACTGGAGATGTGGCTCAGTCAATCCCAGTACAAACAACAACTCCCACCCCCATAAAAAAAGCTTTGAGTAGGAAATAGTAATGTCCTATTAAAACTATTCTGCTAATCTAACGCCTTTGGGAGATGTATACGTTGTCACTTAGAATCTCAACCAGATAGAGATTCAATTCCTGCACTTCTTTTCTACAGAAAGGCCCTTGCTTTGATTTGCAGAACAGTAAGTTAGGGAGCCAGCATTTATAGCATCAAGGGATTCACTGTTCACTTCTTTCAAAGAAGAGCTTTTCCCAAGTTGAAGTCTTAAGAATAATGCGGTGAATGCCTTGAGAGGCAGACTCTTATTTTGGGAGCCCAGACAGGTGGATATTACTGTGTGGATTGGATAATGGCCCCCAAAAAGATAAGTTAGAGCCAGGCATGATGGTGTAGGCCTGTAATCCCAGCAACTCAGGAGGCTGAGGCAGGAGAATCACAGGATCAAGGCCAACCCCAACAACTTAGTAAGGTGCTAAGTAGCTTAGCAAGACTTAGCAAAATAAAAAGGGCTGGGGATATATCCCCAGTGGCAGAGCTGCCCTGGATTCTATCCCCAGTACTCTTAAATAAACAAAAAATAAAGATATCCATTAAGATTGCCATTAGAAAATGACAAAGTAACTAAAAATATTTACAAGTAAGGTTCATTGCATTTTAGTAGAAGAACTTGGTTGCAGTTCCTTCAAGACAGTAGTTGCTAGTAGAGTCTGACCCGATCTTCCCAGCACCCCAGTTGACCCCAGCAGTTAAGAGTCCCTTTGAGACCACACCTGGTTTATTTTTGTTTAGCCTCTAAGCTTTCTGATACAAAGCTCGGTGATTGTTCAGATCTTAGACCTCAAGTTCCTGCCTCAGTTGTTGGCCTTGAAGATGCTCACCCATACCCCGGAGTTGTTGTTTTCAAGGTTGTTTGACAGTGTGTGGCCTCAGGGGGAGATCCCCACCGCTCTTTGGTTGTTGTGTGAGCTCTCTGGCTGGATTAGCAGGCCAGCACAGAAGCTGACCACACAGAGGAAAGCACAGCACCTACCTGGGGATCCTCACAGGAGAGTCAAGTCCAAAGAAATGGCCCAGGCCTGATGCTTTTATATATTAGATGAAAACAACACATTTGTCAAGGGATGACAGGACAAGTGGACATCTGGATTCCAGTAGTAAATTCTAGGGGTGTCACTAAGAGATGGCAAGGAGGAGTGGATGGAGAAGCTAGTGAGAGATGGGGTTACTTCAGAGTTTGACTATCCAGGTTTGCTGCAGCCCCAGGTATCAGTCTCTGGTGATGATCACTCTTTTCTGGCCTTGGTATGTGAAAGATGTCGCTCCTAAAAGAATCTGTGTGGCTGGTCACATGGAGAGACAGGCCAAGTGGCCCTTCTTTTCCTTTTTTTTTTAAGAGAAGCAATTTTTTATTTAGTTTTTCGTGTGACTTTCATTCCTTAGACACTTCGTCGTGTATGTGGTGCTGGGGTTTGAACTCACGCATGCCAGGCAAGCACTGCAGCCGCCAAGCCCCGCTCCAGCCCCCAGTGGCCCTCTTGAAGTTCCAGTTCCACCAGTGAGTGGTGTATATTGAGATGACACCTTCTCAGTTTCAGGGAGGGTCAAGGCACATTCTTATTTGAAACCCAGAGTTTCATATTGTAGGACAATGGCCTTTCCTCTCTGTGAAGTCTCTTTTCTGGAAGCCTAAGGACTGTCTTGTCCTCCCTGCCCCCTAGAGCACCTCTCTGTCTTGCCTTGGGTGAGATGGGCAGCAAGATCAGAGAGAGATGGAATTAACTCTGGAAAAACAAAAGCAGCTGCTTTCGCAGTATGTTTAAATGTACCGTTTAGGGGCTGAACCCGCGTTCAAACCCCAGCACCATGTATACACGTTAAGTGTTGGAGAAACAAAGGCCAGATGGAAAATAAATAAAATTGATACTTTCTCCCCTCTCTGTTTATAAAAATAAACAAACCATTTAAAGGTGAAATGGCAAGTTGTTTTAGCTTGTTAATTGTCTTTGTAGAGAAAGGTATCTTGACTCCAAATGACTGTTCTCTTGCTTTTTGTGTAAACTGATAGGAGTCTGAGCAGCCGAGTGTTTGGGGAGTGGGTAAAGGAAGGAGGGAAGGAACAGGAAGCAGGCTTGTGCCTCATCTGGGCTCTCAGCAGGGAGGGCACAGAGCTTCATGCTTGACCTCATGCTGCCCCGTCCTTCTCTCAAGAGGAACAGCACAGATGGAATCCTCCCCTGTATGCCTGCCGAAGCAGCCTGGGGACCCTGGGATAGTGCTGCGGTGACCTTTCTGGCTGTGTGCAGGCAGCGCCCTGTCTTCTGTCATGTAGTTCTGAAGCACCAGAACTGCTTTCTTTCTTTTTCTTTTTTCTTTGGAAGAAAGAGGGACAGTGAGAGAGACAGGAAGAATCAGTTTTATTTTGTTTTTCATCTCGTTTTCGTTCGTTGGACATTGCACTGCGTACGGGGTGCTGGGGTTTGAACCTGCGTCCTCTGCTGAGCCACTGCTCCAGCCCCCTCAGAGCTGCTTTTTGATCTCTTTGGTTGACGTTCAGATCCCAGTCACCGCTCCCCTGCGATCTCAGGTGAAACTGCTTTACCTGGGGAACCTAAGAGCTCCCAGCAGCTTAGCAAGCAGGGGGTCCCCACGGAGGGGAGGCCGAAGCTCCTGCACCTCCCACTGTGCACACTGCTCCTTTCCGCCTGATATCTTGTTCTCTGTCCTCACCTTCGAGGCAGCTGCTGTTTCTGAAGAGAAAGGACCCTTTAGTGAAGCTTTTGTTTCCCTTCCTCCACTGGAATGTCTAGCGTCATCGTGGTCACCAGCGCGCTCCATCTTCTCAAAGCCGGTATCGCTTCTCCCGCCCTCAGCTCATTGCGCACACCTCCTAGGCACTGGCAAAGGTGAACCCTTTTGCTTTTCCCACTCCCTGGCAGCGTTCCTCTTCTGAGCTCCTTTTCCCTCTTTTGTCTGAACCTGCCCCTGGTGCCTCTCAGCCAGTCTGTAGCTTTAGCTCTCTCTGTGACTACCAGATCCACCCCTCTGACGTGATGCTCCCCTTGAAGTCCCCTCAAGATGACTGCAGAGGGCTGCCTGCTGAGGTTTACACTTAGGTGTCAAGGTGTCTCACACTTGAACTCCTGACTGGGGTCCTGTTCACTCCAAAGCTTCCCTCCGTCTGCGTCTCGTCAAACAGCACTGGCTTCCAGCCACCCTGCTGCTCAAGCCAGGAACCCGGAAACATCCTGGAGGTTCCTTTTTCCCTATGTTCGGTCCACTATCAAACCTGTGGGATCTGTCCGAATGTTCCTGCATCCCGCCCTCCCACTCACTACTTCAGACCAGACTTGCCTCCCGTCTCACCTGGACCATAGCCACCACCTCCTGAGCGATCTTCCTTCATCCACCTCCCAGCAGCAGAGACCCTGCAGAACCCAAGTGGATCTTGTGTGCAGTTCTTGAGTGCCCTCCATCATGAACAAGGTCCAGGTCCTGACCACAGAGCCTCGCCACCCCCTCAGCGGCCCCCACACTCAGCTCCTCAGGCAGCACAGTTTATTCATGCAACATCCCTTCCTTTAGGGTTTCACCCCATGTTTATGTCCTTGCACAACCGGACAGGGACTGGGGTGTAGCTCACTGATAGAGCACTTGCTAGCATGTGCCAGGCCCCGTGTTCCATCCCCAGCACTGAACGTAATATGTGTTGTTTGAAATTGGCATAGTGCTCTGCAGCGTGGTCCCCCAGCCCAGCACTGTGTGCAGCCTGAGCTTAGCTCCACTGTTCCCCTGCTGGGCAGCATGTGATGGCGTGAATGAGCCAGCCGGCGTGTGGAGCTGCTCCCTGGCGGTGCGCGTTGGCTTCTAATGAGCGTGAGGCGGCGTCCAGGACAGAGAGCTCGCGGGCGCCAGAGGGCGTGCCTGCTTTTGTGCATCCGAATCCCCCGCGGCCCTGTGAGTTGTGTCATTGAGTGCTCATTTCACAGATGAAGGAGCGGAGGTGGAGGGAGATGAGTAGCTTACCTGCCATCACCTAACTGGCAAGTGAAGCTGAGGGGTCACGGACCTCACATGTGTTCCGCCTCAGAAGAAGATGCCAGTCGGTGCTTGCACCAGCAGCGTGAGTTCCCCTGTGCCACATCTTCCCACACTTCATCCTGCCAATTTTGTGGGTGTGAAATGGCGTTTTGATTTCTATTTGCATTTCCCTGATTCCTAATGAGGTTGAGCATACTTTTGTATATTTATCAGCCATTAGTGTTTCCTCTCCTGGAAACAAGAAACATCTGTTTGTGTCTTTTGCCCGCCTTTTTATTGGTTTGTCAGTCTTTTCCTTATCAAATCATAGCTCTTTACTTTCTAGACCCTTTGCATTATGAGCTTCAACATCTCCAAGTTGATGCTTGTCTTTTTTTTTTTGGCACTAGGGATTGAACCTAGGGGCACTTAAGCACAGAACCATATTCCTGCCCCTTTTTTATATTTTGAGAAAGGGTCTAACTAAGTTGCTCAGGGCCTTGCTAACTTGCTGAGGCTGGCTTTGAATTTGCAATCCTCTGCCTTAGCCTCCTGAGCCACTGGGATTATCGGCATACGCAGCCATACCCAGATGAAGCATTTTTAAATTCCTGGAATAAACTGGGTCATGATACCTTTAGAACAGTGAGAGAGAGAATGAATCAGTTTTATTTAGTTTCTCATGTGACTTTCGTTGCTCTGACATTGCTTTGCGTTCATGGTCTTGGGGTTCGAACCCACATCCTTGCACATGCCAGACAATCACCATAAGCCCTGAGCCACCGCTTCAGCCCCAATCATGAATACATTTTTAAATACATTACTAGATTTTAGTTTGTTAATATTTTGTTTTGAAAATTTGCATTTATAATGGTTAATTAGATTGGCTTGGAATTTTTCTTTCTTTGGGTAGTAGTTATATTAATTTTATGAAATGAATTGGCTTTTTTTTTTTTTCAGGGTTGAGGACCGAACTCAAAGCACTCTGCCACTGAGCTAAGTCCCCAACCTTATGAAATGATTTGGGAAGTTTCTTTCCTTTTGATCCTCTGGAAGAATGTGTGCAAAGTTAAAATTATCTCTGACACATGGTGGAATTTGCCTGTGATATCATCTGGTCCTGATGCTTTCTCATTTTCTTTTTTTATCCTAGTATAAGGGTTTGAACTAGTACTCGTGAGTGCTCTACCCCGGAGCTACATCTATAGCCCTTTTTTTTTTTTTTTTTTGAGACAGGTTCTTGCTAAGTTGCCTGGGGCCTTGCTTAGGCTGACCTTGAACTTGTGATCCTCCTGCCTCAGCCTCTAGAGTCACAGGAATTACAGCTATGCACCACCAAGCCCTGCTCTGATGTTTTCTTTTTCAGAAGAGTTTACATGATCAATGTCTTTTAATAGTTATAGAGCCATTTAGATTTTCTCCAGCTTTCTTAATAATTTGTTACATTTCATGCTTTAGGAATTTGCATTTTGCACCCAGGTTTCCAACTTCAGTTGCATGAAGTTGTTTGTGGCACACTAATCTTATAAATCTCTGCTTTATCTGGAGTATGTCCATTTAAAAACAATTTCAGGTTTCTTATCTTAGTCTTTTAAGACTAGTAACATGTTTGATTTCTATTTTATGAAATTTGCTTTTGTCTTCTTACTTTTTAGATTTTTGGGCTTATTTGGTTGTATTTTTATTTTTCACTTTTAATGCCTGCTTCATTAATTTTAGTACCTTTTCCAGTATAACCACCTAAGACTGTTGTTTCCTTTTAAAAATAATAACAAAATTAAGTTCCCTCTAAAGAACTGTTTTAGTGACATAGCAAAAAATTTGATACATAGTATTTTAGTTAAAGTTTGGTTCTGAATATTTTCTGATTTCTATTAGGATTTTTCTTTGACTCCATGAGTTATTTTTTCCCTTCCCTTTTGGTAGTACTGTGGATTGAACCCAGGGCCACTCTACCACTGAACTACCTCCCCATTCCTTTTTTTTTTTCTGTTAAACAAATACTTTATTAATACAAACACACACCAACTAGAAAGCACTAAGAAATTTGAATATCTATGTCATAACAAACAGGTGGCAAGTCCACATCCAGAGCTGACAGAATGCTGAAGGAGACTGCAACACACTCCATGCCCACGGTGGAGACGGCAACTTCGGCGGGGAAGGGGGCCCAGCTGCAGCAGCTTTTCGAGTCCTCTCTCCTCATCAAGGATCAGGAGAGGCACTCCACTCAAGAGGAGGAGTGCAGTCTGGTGCTCTTCAGGCAGGTCAAAACTCTCAAAACCTAAAGGATTGAAGGGAAAGAAGTTTTCTGTTTCTGGATAGGCGTCATCGGAGGCAGGACAGAGCTTTTTGCTTTAACAGTCTTCTCAGCCATCTTTTTGGCAGAGAAGGTTGGTTGTTTTTGTTTGAGGGGTCCATTGGTCTTTACCGTTTTTTCTGTAGCTCTGTTGACAGTTCCCAAAGTTTTTCTGGCAGTTTTAGGTAAGGCTGGTGGAACATCAGATGTTTTGCCAACATGTGGTGTTGGAACCTGAGATCTCCCATCCAAAGCTTTGACTGGGCCAGAGCCCCGCTTCAGCCCAGACTTAGGAGGCACACGGATACCAGCATCTCCATTTTCCTTATCAACAAAGATCAGAGTAGCCATGCTGGATTACGTTTTTCCCCCCACTGGACTCTGCTTATCCACGCCGTTCCCGACAACTAAACTCACGCAAAACTGCCTCCTTTTTGTTTTGAGCTAGGGTGTCCCTGAGGTGCCCAGCCCATGAGTTCTTCACTACGATGTTTTTACATTTTAAGTGTGTTCTCTTGACTTACTGTCGAGTTCATCTTGTGCTTCCATAGCAGTGCCACAGCCTGGGTGATTTATAAGCAATAGAACTTGTTTGGCTGATGGTCCTGGAGACTGGGAAGTGCAGGGTCACCGGCTGCATCTGGTCAGGGCCTTCTTGCTGCACCGTGACATGATGAAGACATGACAAGGTGAGGGAGCAAGAACAGCCAAGCTGGCTTTCACAACAGACCTGCTCGCCAGGAACGTGCCCACTCCCCAAGAGCGGCACCCTTATGCCCATTTGGAATTAGTATTCTGGCAGATGAACTATGGAGGCATATTCAGGCCATTGGCCCTGCTTGTTCCTGGTTTCTAACTGAATTGCATTTTAGTGGGAAAAACTAGTTGTCATAGTACTGGTTCTGTGAAATTTCTTGTTGACTTGCTCTGTGCCTAACCATAAGGTAACTTGTAAATATTATTCCCTTGTATATTTGGGAAAAAAGTATGGTTTACAGTTGTTGGGTTCAGGATTCTGTGTTGTTCATCAGGCTGAGTATCTGTAATAGCACCAGTTTTTTCTGTTAGCTGTTAATTACTAAGATAAGTTAAAATATGCTCCTCTGATAGTGAGCTCCTTCTTGCTGTTATCATCTCCGTGAATGTCTGTCAGTTTCTGTGGTATATATTTTTAAGCTATTTTTATTTAGTTTGGGTCTAGAATTAACTGGTGAACTGGTGATCCAATGTCTTGGACTTCCCAATCTCGAGAACCATTGGCAACTGTGTCTGGTATGGATAACATTGTAGCAGCTTTCTTCGATCATGATATGCCTAGTATAACTTGCCAGTCTTATTTTTTGGTACTCAGGATTGAACCCAGGGTGCTCCACCGCTGATCCATACCCTCTTCCCTATTTTATTCTGAGGTAGGGTCTCACTAAGTTGCCCAGGCTGGCCTGGAACTTGTGATCCGCCTGCCTCGGCCTCCTGGGTAGCTGGGATTATAGGTGTGTCCCTGGCTCACCATTTCTTTTTCTATCCTTTCGCTGCTTTCTGGGACCATTTTCCTGTTTTCCAGCATATCCTTAAGAAGTCACTTGACTGTGTGAGCTGATTTGTATAGCCCTTAGAATACTGAGGAAATTTCCAGGGCTGGGTTGTAAAACACACTGCACCTTTTGCCCTCCTCTTTCTTGGACACGCACTGGGGAACTCCCAACTGCTGTGTGACGAGATCACCTGGTGGCTCAGGATGTCCTGTATGGGAGGAGTGGAGGCCACCTGTTGACCCCAGTACTAGCCTGCCACCCTTGTAAGTTAGCTACTGGGATGTGGACCCTGTAGCCCTGGCCACCTCGCTCAACTGCTTCTGAATCTCTGACACATGAAGCTGGGAGATGATAAATGTGTTGTTTTAAACCATTAGTATTGTTAGATAGCAACAACTAATGCACATTAATGAAACTTTTGGTGGTAAACTCTGAAAAGATTTTTAATTAACCCTCATTCATAAAATATGTTTTACCAAATGCCAAATTCTATATGGGCCATTCTTTTCTCTCAGCATATTGAAGATATTTTTCCATTCTGTTCTGAATTCATTTATTACTGTTAAAAGTCCATTGTTAGGGGCTAGAGCAGTGGCTCAGTGGTTACGGCACTTGCCTGGCATGAGCAGATACGTGAGTTCAAACCTCAGCACCACATACACAACAAAGCGTTGGAGCAACGAAGGCCACATGAAAAACCGAATAAAATTGATTCTCTTTCTCTCTCTCACTGTCCCTCTCTCTTTAAAAAAAAAAGAAAAAAAAGTCCATTGTTAGAGAAAAGACTCATATCCAGAATATATAAAAAAATCTTGCCACTCAGTAAGACAACCCAATTTAAACGTAGGCAAAGGATTTGAGTAGACCGTTCACCAAAGAAGATATGCCAGGTAAACACATGAAAAGATGCTCAACACCGTTAGCTATCTGAGAAAAGCAAATTAGTCAATAGGGACACGCAAACTGACACCTCAGTAAGACGCCAGTTCACTTTCACCAAAGAACTGAGAACAGCACACCTGCCTCCCGAGGACAGAGGGGTGCTCGTCCACTGCTATGGGAATTTAAAACGCCGCAGCCGCTTTGGAACGCATGTAGACTGCTGCTTAGCAAGTTAACCGTGGATGCACTCTGAGTGCATGCTCAGGAGAAATGAAGGCCAGGTCCTCGGAGACTCCAGGGGGTGTGCAAGGCCTCATCATCCATAACTGAAGAGCGGGCAGAGCCAGAGCTCGGCATGTACATATGATAGACTAGGATTCAGCAAGAGAAGGAATAAACATTGACACATACTTTAAATACATGAACGTCAAAGACAGTGAGTGGAAGAAGCCAGGCCCGTATTGCGTGGTCCCATTTATGTGAAGTGTCCAGAAAAGATAAACCACACAGAGAGCCAGTTGCTTCCTGGCATGGAATGGGAACAGGGTTTCGCGTAAATGGGCTCAAGGGATCTTGTTTGGGAGATGGAAATATTCTAAAACTGTGTTTTTATGATGGTTGAACCGTCTGGCAAATTTACAGAAGATCATGAATTGTGCACTTAAATGTTTTATATAAAATATATTGTAAATCAAACCTCATTAAAATAGCATTGTAAAAGTCAGTTGTTGGGGCTGGGGTGTAGCTCAGGGTTGAGCACTTGTCCAGCATGCGTGAGGCCCTGGGTTGCATCCCCAGCATGCACCCCCGAGTCCCCCACAGGGTCAGCTGTCCATCTGGTTGCTTCTGATCCGTCTTTTTTCTTAGGGGGCTTTTGAGTTGACGGTGTTCCTGATCTGAGGGGCTGTGTCTGAGTGTGGATCTGTTTGGGTTTTTTCCCCTCTTTGGGTTTTATTGGGCTTTCTAAAGCTGAGGATGGGTAGCTTGGGTAAATTCTGGAAACTCTTTGCCCCTTGCCTAATGGGTTTCTCCTCGAAGATCACTGTGCTTCGCATCTACTTTCCTGTTTTCCAGGTCTAACTTGAACATTTACTGTTCCACTGCCACTGTGCTCCAGCTGAGAGTTCCTCAGATATGCCTTCCACTTCATGACATCCCCATGGGTCCGTGGGTCACATGCTTTACTAAACGCTGTGGCTGGGGTCAGTGAGCTTCTCCAGGACCTCCTGAGTTCCATTCCAAACCCTACCTGGAGAACCACTGCCCAGGGTGCCCCAGGGTGCGGTGCTCTACTTTCTTTGTAACATAACTTGGTGTCAGAGTGGTAGTTCTTGCCTGTCTCATGAAAGTGAAACACTGTCACGGTGGTTTTGGTTTGTATTTTATTACTAGTAATGTTAAACATGTTTTATTATTTTTTTTCCATTTGCCTTCCTTTTCTGTCTAGGGCCTCTCTGGTATTTTTCAGCCATGACTCAAGTCTTGTTCTACCTTGTAAAGATAAAATGTTTTTTGTTGAAGTACTCGTTAGAGGGCCAAATCAGCCATTCTCATCACGTTTTTATTTGAGCAGTAAGTTTAACATGTGAGAGAAATGTTTGTTTATTTATTCACTTATTTATTTTATTCTCTTCCACCTCTTTTTTCCGATGTGGTCTTGCTGTACACCTTGGAAGTGGCACTCTGGGTGGCTGGGTCCACCGGCATATGCCTCCACACCTTGCCCTAAGTTTCTTTCACGCATGTTTCACTAAATCGCATTTCTGTAGGGGCAGACTGTGTTCTGTCTGGCTCACTGTAACGGTCCACACCAGCACGTGCACGGTTCTGATGAGACAGAATCTGCCTCACAGACTCAAGGCTTCTGTGTATCAAGATCTCATCTCTTTAGCCCGCAGTCTCCATCTGTAAACTGGAAGCAGTACTTTTAGCTCGGGTGCTCTGGGGTTCTGGTTGGCTTTGTTTCATCTTTACCTTTCTTTCCAGTTGTGTAAGTGGCTGTGAGGGGCTGGGGCGGGATGATCCCATCGCCCTGTATTCTTTCCATCCAATACATGCAGCCCTGCTGTTTGCTGTGCACACGCGGTGTTCCTTACATGAATATGATTTGTGTTAACCAGTTCCCTCTGTGGACTATTGTGCTTATCTTCCGAAAAGTGGCCTGCTAGGTCATAGGGTCTGGAGTAAAATGTTTAATACCGGCTGGGAGGAAAAGAAGGTTGCTTGTGGTTTTCATCTGTGCCAGTGATGCTGAAAGTCTGTTTTCTCAAATCCACCAACCCTGGGCTCTGTCGCTCTTCACGTTCCCAGTCTGTCTGTGTGAAGTTTAACATCTGTTGGTTTTTTCCTCATTGTTAAGAGTTTTAAATCTTAAGATCCTTGTTCATTTCCCTTCTGTTCTTTCTGGTGCTGTATAGAAGTTTTGGGTTATAAACGTATTGAACCCATCCCTGATGGGTTCTGATTTTGGCATCCTGCCTAGAAAGTCCTCCCCAGCCCCAGGAGTTTTCTTCTGTCCATACTTTTATGGCTTGCTGGCTTGCTTTTTTCTCCTTAAATCTTTGAAATGTCTGAAATTTACTTAGGTGTAAGGATGGGATAAAGGTCCATCATTGTTTATTGTTCAGGTAGCCGGTTTTCCAGGGCAAGTGTTTGTGACTTGAGTTTGTTTCCCGCGAACCGCGCGCTCGGCCTCGCTCTCTCTGTGTGCTCCTTTCCAGTGCCACGGGGTTTAATTGCTCTGGCCTTAGAGGCCTTTTCCATGTACTCCATGAGTAGAGGATAAGTAGAGCCTCTTGACTCTCCTTTCCCTAGCGGTGTCTTGGTTTTTGTTACTGTGAAAAAGTTAAAATGTACAGAAAAGCAGAGTAGGAGAGGGTGACGGATCTCCATGTCATCCGTCCCCTGCACTGAGATGCGTTACGACTTCTGCCACAGTTGTGTTGTCTCTTGTTTTTCTGAAGCATTTGAGGTTTAGCTAGGAAATCATGTCCCCTCTAAGTCCTTGAGCATGTGCACCACCCACTCTTCAATTATACATTGTTACTAATGTTCCCACTAGCTTTTGGGTTGATTCTCTTGAGATCCAGTATGCAGTTATATCAGTTTTGTAGCATGCATTTCCAATACTTCAGCTGACTTTATAGGAACGTTTTATCTAAGTAGTGAAGTAGGTTCTTACTATTACAGATTTTTTTCCTTGGCAGTACTAGGGTTTGAACCCCAGCATGTTCTATCACTGAGCCACATCCCCAGCCCTTCTTATTTTTTTATTTTGAGACAGGGTCTCGCTAAGTTGCTTTAGGGCCTTGCTAAGTTGCTAAGGCTGACCTTGAACTTGTGATCCTCCTGCCTCTGAGTTGCTGGAATTACAAGACTGGGCAACCATACCCAGCCTAAAGGCCTTTTTAAAAAGTAAGAATATATTGAATTTTATCAAGTGCCTCTTTAAGCATCTAATAAACTAACTGTATTTATTTTTTCTTTTGAGCTCATTGACATAGTAACGTGTGTATTAAGTCCCCAATATCCTATCATCCGTGACTTGGGAGCATCCCCTGGGTGTGTTTTCATTTTGGTGTACTGGATTCATTCTTGCCCCCACTGCTTGCTTCTGGCTGGATCTCAGAGGGGCCTCGGCTGCTTGTCTTTTTTCTCACGGTCCTGTCCTGCCTGGATCACTGGAGTGCATGGGTTGAGGAGTTAACAGTGAGTGCTGGCTGGGAAGTTCAGTGCCTGGGTTCTGTGATAACACAGAGGTCTGTTCAGCAAAGGCTGAGGGAGCTGGTGATGCCTTTGAGCCCTCCGGCACGCCAGGCTCTGTGTGTGCGCAGGTGTGAGCTTCCTTTGGCGTGGTGCTTCGTGGAAGGGAGGCTTGCGTGTGAGTCTCTCCTGCAGTCTGCACACTTTGGAGGCAGTGTGCGCAGCCAGGTTACCATCAAGGAGACTGGAGAGAGGGAAAGGGAACTTCCTGAGTGCTGTTGGTCTGTGTGCTTAGTATTAGTAATTGGCGTTCTTACCCCCAACATAGTCGAAGTAGCTGAAAATGACGGATTTTCGTCCATCTTCTGTCTCTCCACTTCCTGGTACGTCACATGTGATGGCCTGGGAATAAAATATACCTGAGCATGTTTCTTGGTTGTATTTTTGATTTGGTGCCAGGTTTTCTCTCATTCTCTGGTGCTCCCTCATGTGAATAATTTTGGGACTAAAAATTTAGCTGCTTTGTTTTTAAAAGATGTTTAGGTTTACAGATTTAAAAATCATCATGCTTAATTGGTTGTTTCACAGTGAGAATCCATTTCATGTGGAATAGTGAGCTCAGCATCTAATGAACTGAGCTAGCTTCGCAAGCAGTAAAAGCACACTGCTCAGAAATTTCCCCATTTGTGTTATTGTTGCAGAAGCTCACCCAGCCTCAAGCTGCTAAGGCGTCTGTAGAAAGTTCTAGAAATGAAGTGCTGCTCTCACAAAGGAGAAGCCTTCCCCTGGCCTCCTCTATTGATGTGGCTCTTTGCTATGCCGAGGGAAGGCAGAGCTTATCCTTCCCACTTTGTGACTAAACTGCTGATGTGGAGAGAAGGGTGACGTGCTCACGTGACCACCATTTTTTGGTGTGACAAAGGAATAATCCAGGTCACTTGTCTTCTCTTCCTGCATTCGTCTGCTTTGACCCCATACTCACGGTCATTGTGATTCCGAGACTGACTGGTCCCCATTTCATTTCATTCATCTGCCACGTGGCCACTTCACTGTGGATGTGCTTTTGGAAAGGAGATGGGGACGGACTCCTGCTGAGCAGCTAGTCATGATCCTCATGGGAGCAGGTTCCAACAGTGGCAAAATGCAGGCTGAGGGTCACACATAGATGTCATCTAAGGCTGATTCTGCTTCAGCTTATGGTCAAGCACAAACTGGAACAGTGTAGAAGGTTGCAAGATTCTTGTCATTATATTTTTGTCCCAGTTATCAAGTTGGCTGCCTGACTCTTTCAGACTTCATCTAATGGAGTCTGAAGAAAACCGTTTTCTTGAGAGAATCTGCTTGCACCCAAATATAGGTTCTCACCGAAGCCTTGGCTCAGCTCCCAGGTGACCTTCTTTTTATCATTCAGCTTTCGGTTACGTACTGTCCTGTTCATTGGCGAGGTCACTGATAGACTTAAAGCCTGTCCTCTCAACCGGGTTATAAGTGCTCACAAGCAGAGAATGGGGCTGGAGCCCCCTTTGATCTGGCCTTTGTTTCTCTGACATGTAGTTGTATACGTGGTGCTGGGGTTTGAACTCGGGTCCTTGTGCAGAGAATGTGCCTGAGTGTTTTTCTCCACCTCTTTCTGCTCTTAGCACAGAGCTTGTGGAGAGAACAGAGGGAGCTTGCAGTGGGGACTCTGGTTGCCCTGCCTCTTGGAGGTGGTGAGAGGAGCTCTGGGTGACAGAGGGGTTTGGTGGTGGCAGGGATGGGACAGGCTGGCACCCCGCCTGCTCAGCAGTTGCCTCACAGCTCTTCCTGGAAGGTTGAGATGAAGCCAGCAAACCAGAGCAAGTCCAGCATGGGGACAGGAGGAGATGGGACGGCGGTGCTGCTTCCAAGGGTGGCATTTGTGCTTCCTGGAGATGCCAGGCCGTGTGCTGTCCTGCGCTCTGAACCCCTATCACAGAATCATTCAGTAAGAACTCTGTTAGATTCATTTTACATGATAAATCTGAGACAGGGGTAACAAAAGAACACCCAACAAGGAAAGCAAGGGGCAGATCAGGAATTACCAAGGCTCAGGAGGTGGGACCTCTCTGGATGATCAGATTTGATTAGTGAGGTCCCAAATGGAGAAGCACTGGGTTTCGTGTTTTGCTCTGATCTACATCCCCAGCCCTTTTTATTTTTTTATTTGTTTTTAAGACAGGATCTTGCTAAGTTGCTCGGGCTGGCCTTGAACTAGGTCATTAGCTTCTTTGAGTTCCAGGGCACAGAGGCCCGCCTGTCTCATCACCCTTTGACCAGTGGTCCAGGGGTGGACCAGCTAGAGGACTCCAGCCATACATTTGTGGGAAACCGCCTTTTAGTAAGGGATCTTGACTTGGCATGTTCTCCTTTCTCATCCCCAATGAGGGGGTGCAAGGGAGTTACAGAAGGGCCCTCTGCAAGCACCATTTCCCTGCTGTCCCAGGAACATTTCCCTGCTGTCCCTGCTGCAGCATGAGAGTCCAGCTGAGCTCTTAGAAGTGCAGAAGGCTAGGCTTTTGGGTCTCCTGGAGAGAACCTCCTTGCCCTTCAGGTTTTAAGATATTTTCCCTTCCTTCCACAAGGGTGAGAGCCAGGGTTTCCTGACACAGCATTGTCCTTTATAATGGACTCTGGAATTATTTAGCCACCAGATCTCTTTAAAGTGTTTAGGAGCTTGTGACTCAAGCACTGGTCAGTTATAGCCTCCTGACATGTTACTCAAGTGTAGGATTACCTGCTTTAACAGAAAAGCCCAAAGTAAGAGGTTTCTATAAACAGCTGTTTATGGCTCAGGAGGCTGAAGCAGGAGGATCACAAGTTAAACCAGCCTCAGCAACTTAGCAAGACCCTGTCTCAAAAAAAAAAAGAAAAGAAAAAAGGCTGGAGATGTGTCTCAGTGGTTAAGTACCCCTGGATTCAATCCCCAGTGCCACAAAAAAGTGAGCTATTTATTTCTTACATAAGAAGGAAAAACACAGAAGTAACCGGGGTTCATCGAGTAGCTCCTGTGTGTCACCCGAGGTCCTGGCCCCTTTTCTGATTCACATTTCTGGCACATGGCTTGAACTGTTATGGATTCTTCATGGCCCTAGTTAGCTGCTAGAGCTCCAGCCATGAGCTGCATTGCAGAGCAGAAGAAAAGACCAGAGGGTCCCTGGCAGAGGAGTTGAGCTCACTTTTAAAACATCCCCATGGGGGTTGGAGTGGTGGCTCAGCGGTTGGAGCACTTGCCTGGCGTGCTCAAGGACCCAGGTTCAAACCCCAACACCACATACACAACTAAGTGTCAGAGAAACAACGGTCAGATGAAAAAATAAAATTGATCCTTTCTCTCTTTCTCTCATCTTCCTCTCTCTTGCTTAAAAAAAAAAAAAAAGCCAAACCTCTCCATGAGTCTCACCTGACTCATCTACTTTTCATTTGCAAGATTTTAGTCAGCATTCTCACCTTGTTGCAAAGGAAGCTGGCCAGCTGGGTCTTTTATTTCAGCAAGCAATGTTCTCAGCCAAAAATCTGTTATTAAGTAGGAAAAGGAGAAGAGATGTTGGGTAGGCAGTTACCTACTTCTGGTACACTGGATAGAACCTCCCTTTAAGAAATAAACAGCTGGGCATGGTGGCACACACCTGTAATCCCAGTGGCTCAGGAGGCTGGGACAGGAGGACAGCAAGTTCAAAGCCTGCCTCAGCAACATAGTGAGGCCCTAAAGCAACTTAGTGAGACCCTGTTTCAAAATGAAATATAAAATGGGTTGAGGATATGGCTTAGTGGTTAAGCACCTCTGGGTTCTATACCTGGTACCACCTCCCCCCCCCAAAAAAAAAAAGAAAAAAGAAACAAACATAGCTTTGCTGAAATATAATCAATATACCACAAACTGTACCTATTTCAAGTGTATGGTTAGACAAGTTCTGACATACAGACCACCCATCAAGCCCTCACACACGTCCATCGCCCCAAGAACCCTTTTATCAGTGTTCCTTCCCACCCCAACCCCATCTCAGGGGTCCCCAAGACCACCAGGTTAGGGATTCACCATGAGGACTTACAGGACCTGGAATATGGCCATACCCACAACTCTGGTTTATTTCAGCAAAGGACACAAAGTCCTGCAGCAAAGAGGAAAGGTCTTGGGTTCACCAGGCAGGGCTTCTCATGTCCCCTCCAGACGCACTTGTTCCTGCAGCAGCGAGTTATGACAGCCCGCGATGTGATGAATCCAAGGGAGGCGCTGGAGAGACCTGGTGCCCAGGTCTTCCTGGGAGCTGTGGAGTGAGCGGCCGGAATCACACACGGCACAGAGAAAGCAGGTGTGAGTCTTAATGCGTTGGTGAAAGCAGTTCAGGCGCAGCGACCCTCCAAGCCCAAGGACCCAGATGCCTGCAACGGGCCGTCCTGGGTAGCAGCCTGACTCTGCCCCGCCCAACGCCCATCCCAGGCCCCAAGCGCTGCCTCCCATGTCTGTGCAGTTGCTTCTGTTGTCGAGAACATTGCTGGCACCTTTTTGTCTCCTATTTTCACTCAGAAAATTATTTTGAGATTCGTGTAGTTGGTATGTCAGCAGTTCTTGTCCCCAAATGGTGTCCACCGGAATATTCAGCGGGTTTATCCACTCATCTGCTGAAGGACATTTGGTCACACCTAGTTTTGCAGGTTTTTGTTTTGTTTTGCAGTATCAGGGAATGAACCAGAGGTGCTTAACCACTGAGCCACACCCCCAGCCTTTTTTATTTTTTATTTATTTTGAGGTAGGGTCTCCCTAAGTTGCTTAGGGCTACGCTTAATTGCTAAGGCTGACTTTGAACTTGCAGTCCTCCAGTCTCAGCCTCATGCATTGGTAGGATTACAGGCATGCACCACTGCACCCAGCTAGTTTTGGTTTATTAATAATAAAGCTGCTATGAACAGCTTTGGAGTAAATGCCTAGGAGTGAAATAACTTTTTAAAGAAACTACTTCACTGTTTTCCAAAGTGGCCTTGCAGTTTTACATGTGTGAAGGGGAGTTCCAGTTCCATATCCTCAGCAACACCGGTGTGATCTGTTCAATGTCTTAGACGTGCTTGCTCGTGTGCAGTGGCATTTCATTGAGATTCTAACTGGCCTTTTCCCAACGGCTGATGCACTGCACATCTTTCTACCTGTGTGCCTCCTTTGGTACACCAGAGCTTTTCCTTATTTTTTTCATTGGGATGTTTCTTTTCCTACTACCACACTTTAAGAATTCTTTATAGATTCTGAGGACACATCCTTTATGTTTCAATTTCTTTTCTCTCTTTTTTTTTTAAGAGAGAAAGAGAGGATCAATTTTATTTTGTTTTCACATCTAGTCTTTGTTTCTCTGACAGTTGTGTTGTGTATGTGGTGCTAGGATTTGAGCCCAGGGCATGGGGCTTGCCAGGCAAACACTCCAGCTGCTGAGTCACCTTTCCAGCCCCTCCGTTTCAACTTCTGGTTCTTTGTTACTAGTATGTAGAAATACCATCATTGTCATATATTGATCTTGTATCTTGTAACTTTTTAAAAAGGGACAGTATGAGAGACAGAATCAGTTTTATTTTTTCATCTGAGTTTATTTTTCTGACACGTAGTTGTATATGTGGTGCTGAGATTTGAACCCGGGTCCTCATGCAAGCCAGGCAAACCCTCAAACCGCTGAGCCACCGTTCCAGCCCCTATTCTGATATTTTTTAAAGATTTCTTCAGATTCTCTACAAATAATCATGTTTGATAATAAATACTGTAGGGACTGGAGCAGTGGCTCAGCGGTTGGAGTGCTTGCCTGGCATGTGTGAGGATCTGGATTCAAACCCCAGCACCACATACACAACTAACTAAGTGTTGGAGAAACACAAAGCATTCCATCTTTCAGCATCAGGAACAGGCTACCTTGGGTTTCTCAGGGATGCCTGCTATCAGATTGAGAAAGTTCCTTTCTCTTTGTACTTTGTTGAGAGTTTTTATCGGGAATGGGTATACCGGATTTTGAAACGATTTTCTGTACCTTTTGCAATGATCAGTTGACTGTTCTTTTCAGTATGTTCAAATAATGAATTGATTTTTGCATTCCTGGGATAATGCAAGGATTTATTTGGTCAAGAAGTATTATTCTTTTCCCATATAGACAGCTACCTATAGGTGTATCATCCAGAGATGACTGACGTGTTGGACTTTCTACTCAGTGGCTCTACTCGGAAGTCTGACAGACACCTCACACTTGAGAAATCTTGATCTTAAACTCCCCAGACCTACTCCACAGCCAGCCTTCCCCATCTCAGTTCATGATAACCCCCTTTCCAGTGTTCAAGCCAAAACCCAGGTGCTGACCTGTGTCTTCACAATGTACCCAGAGTTCCAACTGCCGTGCCTCCCAGCCACTGTCACCTTTCCCTTTGGTTTTTTGTTTTGTTTTGTTTTGTTTTTTAAAGAGAGAAGGACAGAGAGAGAGAGAGAGAATCAATTTTTATTGAGTTTTTCACATGGCTTTCGCTGCTCTAACACTTTGTTGTGTACATGGGTTGCTGGGGTTTGAACCTGTGTACTTGTGCATGCCGGGCAAGCGCTGTAACCGCCGAGCCACCGCTCCAGCCCCATCACCTTTCCCTTTGCACTCCACTGCCTTCCACCCGAGTAACGCAGCTGGAATGAGCAGTCAATGTAAAATGCTTCACAGAGTGACAGTCGAGTCCTCACTGACTTACACCACCTTAGGTTGGCCACGTGACCCTTCGCTCTGGCTCGGACCCCACTGGCCTCCCTGCCTCCATCTGGAGCTCTCAGGGAGGCCTGGCCCAGCCCTCCCTGCCTGCTCTGCCTCAGCTTGTGGCCCCTCTCCTCCTGCCATACACTTTAATAACTAAGAGGTTGTGCTGATTGGCTGCTGACTGTCCTTTCACGGGAGTGTGCCTCCCGTGACAAAAGTTTCTGTTCTGTTTGCTAATGGATCACAAGTGACTACAGTGGCACCCAGGTTGTTGCAGTGCTGATACATGCACCCTGCTGTCCAAAACAGAGCACATCTGGCTTCAGAGCCCTCGTTTTGGTCTGTCTGTCTTAATTGTTGTGCACTTTGCATACAGTGGGTGCATGAGTTTTCCACATGGCCACATGGGTGTCACCAGTTACCCCAAAGGGGTCAGTGCCTCCGCCTGCTTCAGTTGCTTCGTCACTGTCTCGGTGTCGTAGGGCTGGAGCGGTGGCTCAGCGGTTTCGGCGCTTGCCTGGCAAGCACGAGGACCCGGGTTCAAACCCCAGCACCACGTACACAACTGTCTCGGTGTCGCCTGTTCTTACGCATCATGTGGATGCAGGGATGCAGTCACACAGTGTGGTAGTCTTCTGCCTGGCTCGTGGTGCAGCAGGTGTTTGATGGTCACCTGAGTTGTCACATACCTCAGTGGCATCTTCTTTTTCTGTTCCATATTTTATCTGTCCATTCTTCTCTTGGTGGACATGGAGGAGCCTTCTGGTTTGAGGCTGTGATAATGGAACGGCTGTGAACCCTCTTGTGCCTGTCTTAGTGGTCTGGATCTGGGTTTCTCTGGAGTCCTTGTGGGAGGAGGCATGGGAGGAGGTGTGTGTGACATCAGCTCGTGAACTTCCATGAAGCTTTCTTGACGGATTGTCCCATTCTGCACCCTTAGTAGCCACATAGGGAGTTGTGGTGGCTGAGAAGCTCGTCCACATTTGGAGTCTATGATTTTAGTGTAAAATTAGTTTCTGCTCTTGAAAAGCTGACTGAAGCAGGATGTCATCATGGCCTAGTGTCAGGACCCCCCAGGCCTTGAATGCGGCACCCTTAGTGCATGGGAGGTGCCCACCAGCACTAACCGAGATCCTACGTGGCATCTGGTTCAGCCGTCTAGTCCTAAGACACCATCAGACACGGTAGCTTGCCCGGCTCCATCATCTCAGAACTCCAGCTGGACGTCTTTCTATCCATTGTGTATAGATGTGGGGTTTTTGTGGAAAACTTAAATTAGGCTATATTTGCAACTTGGCTTGACTACTTTTTCTGTGACCTTGGGCAAGTTTCTTAAATCTCCCCAGCTTCCTTCTCACTAAAATGGATGTAAACTACCTTTGAGAATGATTGCAAAGGTTAAACGAGTCAAGGAAAGGTAAGGCAGGCTACTGGGGCAAGGCAGGAGTTTAATGAGTGACAGGCGTTTTCTTATACTTTGGAGAATTAGGATGCATTCGAGGCCTCCTGTCCCTGAGTCCCATTAAACGCAAACCAAAAAACTTGTGGAGCTGATTGCCTGGGCATTGAAATAGCTGTGTTGTGTTGTGTTTCTGAGCACACACTACACACACCCAGTCTTACTGTGGCCTGACCTCAGGTGCCAGATCGTTCCTGGCTTTCCTGCTGTCGTTCGGTGCCGTGTGGGAGGAAAGATGGCCAGGGCCTGGGCCGTGAGGGCAGGGAGTGTGGTGTGGGAGTGGGTGTGCGTCTCTTGTCCTGCAGTGAGTGTTTTCAGCACCACAGCTGCTGGTGGAAAATGTTCATTCTAGAAACAAAGACCTGACCCATGAGCAGTACGGTGGCCAGCAGCCTCGAAGGAGAAGAGAACGGCACACGCAGCTGTTGCTGCTCACCACAGTCCTGCTCCCTTTTCTTCCCAACCACGAAGGTCACAGCTCAGTTGACTGGGCTGTGTGTCCCAGTCACCAACTGTGCACACTGTACCAATCCCGTGGGCGTCAGCAGAGCCCGGGTTCCTGGGGTGCTTCTGGCTGAGGTGGATTAGCAGGCACAGAGGTTCACATGTCAAGAATTAAAGTCAAATAAACTTTAGTGGCGGGATGCTGTGGGCTAAAGGTGGCCTCCTCACATTCCTGCTTTAGGTAGAGCAGGTTCCCCAGCAGACTGTCGCCTTCTTGAGAGTCCCTTGCATTTGACAGGGTCTTCTTTCTGTTTATTTTTCCAGGCTATTCAGCTTGACCCTGAAGAAGCTCGTCATGCTAAAAGAAATGGACAAAGATCTTAACTCAGTGGTGATTGCGGTGAAGCTGCAGGTGCGTTGAGTGGTGTGTGCTGGGGCCCGGGAAGCTGGATGACCATCTGGCCACTGCCAGGGCTTCAGAAAGCCACGGGGGCCGCCTCTCTCTTCCCTCAACTGAGCCGTGACCTGAGTCTCCGCTCTGCCTCTTGGTCACAGACTCAGCTCCTTCACGCTTATTCTCTATTCCAAGACCACAAGTGCTCTTCCTGCCAGGGCCACCGAGAGATGCTGAAGCATTTTGTGAACCGCTCAGCGATGATTAGAGTGGCTGCCACCAGTTTCTGTGCTAGGCCTAGGACTTCTGGGTCAGGAAGCACTTTGGAGGTTTCCATAAGGTGGAAGGCCATCTTCCAAATAGTCACATTTAACTCCTTACGCTCAATCACGCTTAATTCAGAATTTAAAGGAACTCACCAGTGTTCATATTCTAAGCATTCCTGAGTTCAGGACAGGGAAAGGAGGAAACAGCTGCGGTGGTGTGCAGGAGCCTACCTGGGCCAGCTCATTACCAAGTGACGGAGCTGAGACTGGAAACAGAGTGCACGACCTAGGTTTCGTTAAGCCTTTCCCAGAAGACTCTCCGGAGCGTAGTGAGATGCCAGTGGTTAAGTAACGACCAGTCTCTTCAGCCCGAGAAAAGGCGTTTACTGACTCTCGTTCACTGAAAATTGGGGAGCTGAATGTGGTGGCGCCACTGAGCCGTGTTTCCATGCACCCATTAGGTGGTAGTTGATCGCACTGATGCTGGCTCCATCTGCACCCTCACGGTGAGCGGGTCGTGCTTGAGGTCCCCAGGGCCCTCTGTGGGATAAAACGCTGTTGCGACTTCGTCCTCAGAACTTAGTGTTTTTGTTACTCCTTATGAATTCCTGCATCCGCCTTACATTCCAGGTCCCTGTTTTTGTACACAGTTCCCCCCAAACCTGTGAAACACGCACAGACGCTGAGGGCTGGAAAAACGAATGTGGGAGATGAGGTGAAGCGGTAGCTTTTAGCATCTTTCACTTTCCTGGTGCTTTCAGGAGTTATTTCCTTTGCTAAGACTGTTGTTTTTCCTACATGAACCGTCAGTGTGGTTTTCAATGTTCCCTGTTGCTTTTGTCTTTTCTGCAGTTAAATGCTTTTGCCAAAAAAATTTATTTCCCAATGAGATATTTAGTATTCTGTAAATTTTTAAATTATACTAAAAACTAAATATATCAGATTTTTCATTTTACTTCCAAGCAACTGAAAGTGATTATAGATGTTACCATTCATTCATTCAGTCACCTGCTTGTTTGTTACTTTAATGATTACTTACTGAGCATCTCTTATGTGACAGATATTGTTCTAGGTACAAGGGATGGGAGAGGGAACTACCCAGACAGGAATCCCTGCCTTTGAGGAGCTGAGGGGTGGGGGCAAAGCTCAGAGCCGGAGCACTTGACTAGTGCAGCCGACGTGCTGTGTTCCATCCCAGCACCGAAAAGGAAAGGCAGGGAGTTTGACGTTCCACTGGAGAACAGTGCTGAAGTCGAGGTCCGTGGACCTGTAGGTCCCTAGAGCCCTGCAGGGAGAACACGAGGTCCGAGTTGTTTTCACAGCAGTGCTGCTTCCTTGTCCCTTGCCCTGGGTTGACATTTACACCCAGGGCACAAGAACAGCAGTGGAGAAACTGCTGGTCCCGCAGCCCCCGTGCACGAGGATGCACCAGCAGTCTTTGCACTGCTGGTAACGCATTAGTCAGGCGCCGCAGCAAATGCTGAGATCATCAGCTGGGAAGGAGGAGAGGTTCGTTTTGGCCGTGGTCTCAGTGGTTTCACTCCGTGGTTGCTTGGCTGCATTGCATTGCCTTGGGTCTGTGGTGAGGCGGTAAATCATGGTGGGAGTGCGCAGCAGAGGGAGGAAGAGGAGATAGCAGAGGCCCCATCTCCATCCCCTTCGAGGACGTGCCCCAGTGACCTAACTTCAGGAGACTCCAGCACCTCCCAGTAGAGCCACTCTGGGGCCCAAGTCTTTGTCACAAGCCTTTGGGGGCCACCTATCCAGCCACACCACCACATGCCTAAAATAAGAGAAGGAAAGCCAGCTCTACTTAGGAATGTCCTTGAGGAAGCAGCAAAGACTGCCAAGTTACCGTTGCCAGCCCGGATGCACATGTGTGTGGTTCTGGGATGGAGCACGCAGTGCGCTCGTCTCGCGGACATTGTGCTTATCAGCCGCACTGGGAACCCAGGTAGCTGCTCTCTCATGACTTGTGAAAGGGCATAGGCAAACGGGTGCTGAGACCCAGCTATCGGGAAGGCGTTGTGATGACCAGAAAGGTGAGGCTGCCTGAGGATCGTTGCCAACAAGAAAACCTGACCTTTCAAGCACAAGTCAGGATTTTGGGAAAACCTGCCTCTGTCCACACGTCTCAGCGTCCCAATTCACAAAGGCTTTTTTTGTAAAGAAATGGTGTTAATGATCTCGAGTTTTTCTGCTGAGTAAGGGTGCGTGTCTCTCGATTTGTGCAACTCAGTGAGTCTGCATTTCCCAAATGACCAATGCATGAGCTCTGAAACCAAGCTGGATAAAAGGTCCAGTCAAAGAACAGACCAGTGGATTGGATTTTACTATTAACTTTCTGTTTTAAAATAATGTTTACTGGGAAGGAGTGGTGGCTCAGCAGTTATGGCACTTACCTGGCATGCATGAGGATGCGGGTTTAAATCCTAGCACCACATACACAATGAAGTGTTGGAGCAACAAAAGCCACATGAAAAACTACATAAAATTGATTCTCTCTCTCTCTCTCTCACTGTCCCTCTCTCTTAAAAAAAAATCTTCCTCCATTTCATCTTTTAAAAATAAGTTAACAAATAAAATAATGTCAGGGCTGGAGCGGTGGCTCAGCAGTTATGGCACTTGCCTCGCATGCACGAGTATGCGAGTTCAAACCCCAGCACCACGTACACAACAAAGTGTCCGAGCAACGAGGGTCACATGAAGAGCTAAATAAAATTGATTCTGTTTCTCTCTCTCTCTTTCTCTCACTGTCCCTCTCAAAAATAAAGAAATAAAATAATGTTTACTGGGCTAGAGAAGTGGCTCAACAGTTACAGTGCTTGCCTGGCATTCACAAGGACCTGGGTTCAAACCCCAGCACCACAAACACAACCAAGTATCAGGGAAGCAAAGTCCAGATGAAAAAATAAATAAAATTGATTTCTCTCTTTCTTCTCTCCCCCCCTCTTTAAAAAAAATTATTAAATAATATTTACTGTAGAAAAGAAATGTAGGGCTAGTACCAAAGATCCTGTACTCCTCACCCAGCTTCTCCCAATATCAGCACTTTCTTTGCCATGGTTAGAACAGGACTGTGAACTAAATCTCAGACTGCATTCAGATTTCCTGCTTTTTCCATCAATGCCCTTTTTTTAATCAACTGGATTTTGATATATGAGTGAAAAAGCCCTATTGACATGGTTTGTGGCGCACAACTGTAATCCCAGCAACTCGAGAGGAGGATTGCAAGTTTAGAGGTAGCCTCAGCAACTTAGTGAGGCCCTAAGCAACTTAGCAAGACCCTGTCTCAAAATAAAAAGTAAAAGGGCTGGGGATGTGGCTCAGTGGTTAAGCACCTCTGGGTTCAGTCCCTGGCACCAAAACAACAACAACAACAGAGCATATTATACGGTTCCGTTTATATGAAAGGCCCAGAATCAGAAAGTATGTATGACATACATGAAAGCTACAACCCGGAGGTAGAGGAATGGCTGCACAGGGCAAGGGAAGAGGGCAGGCAGGCACTCGTGCAGCGCCTTTGTGGCACAATGACGACATTCTGACTGCTGACAGCTGCACGACTTTAGGTACGCTGAAAGCCATTGAATCGTGTGCGTGAAGTGGGTGAATTATGTCCCCGCACAAATGTTTTCTAAAAGCTATGCCATCTTTTCACAAAATAAAATTGGTTTTGGAAAGTATATTTTTTGTTAAAATGTGTGCTTGTAGGGCTGGAGCGGTGGCTCAGCGGTTGGAGTGCTTAACCTGGCATGTACGAGGACCTGGGTTCAAACCCCAGCACCACACACACAGCTAAGTGTGGGAGAAACAAAGGCCAGGTGAAAAAATAAAGTTGATTCTCTCTTTCTCTCTCTTTTAAAAAAAAATTATGCTTGTAAATATACAATCAGTTTATTATGTTTTTTTTAAGAGAGAGAGAAAATCAATTTTATCTAGTTTTTCAAGTAGCTTTCGTTGCTGAGACACTTCATTGTGTATGTGGTGCTGGGGATTGAACCTACGTACTCACACATGCCAGGGCAAGCTCCATAACTGTCAGACCACCGCTCCAGCCCTGTTTTCCAGTATTTTTATTTTTTTAAAGAGAGAGGGACAGTGTGTGAGAGAGAGAGAAAGACGGAATCAATTTTATTTAGTTTTTCATGTGGCCTTTGTTGCTCGGATAGTTTGTTGTGTATGTGGTGCTGGGATTTGAACCCATGTACTCTCACATACCAGGCAGGTGCCGTAACTACTGAGCCACTGCTCCAGCTGCTGTATTCCAATATTTAAATAAGAAAAATATCCATGGATTTTCAGACATCCAGGAACCTCAACCAACTTCTTCAGATATCACCACACCACTCTTAAATGTCTCTATGAAAATTTACTGAGAATTTTCAGTTTTAATCAAGAAGCATTTAAATACTAATAATCTAATTTAATACATTAGTACTCATTAATGTGTATTTTATATGCTAAATATAAATGGCTTGGCTTCTGTACTATAAAAGAGATTTTTAAGAATGATGTATGAAGATACTAAAGATAATTTTGAAATTGGACCCAAGTTGGTAGTCCCCCAACCCCAGGTAACTTAAAGAGGCACATACTGGAACCCATGAAAGCTAAACGTTTGGGGAAGGGTGAAAGATAAGAATGATCATGCACTGTGCTCAGAAGGGGCCCAACCTGCTGTGACCTTCGGTGCTCTGCACCCTGCCAGCTGCGGGTGGCGGTTCAGGTAGCACACTTGGAATGGACACGTTTATAGGTGTGTATGGCATGTATTTGGATGATGAAAGTCCAAATAATGAGGGCTGCTGCTATTGGAAGGCGATGCAGCCTGTGAGACAATAAAGAGTGTAAGTTCAGGGGTGGGAAGCCCTCCTGGAGAAGATGCGCAGACTTGGAGGGAGTGGTGAGCCGTGGAGGTACCTGGAAGAAGAGCGTTCTTGTTGCAGCAGAGCCGATGGAAAGCCCTGCACAGGGGTGGCTCTGGCACGTCTGGCAGAGTTAGAGGCTGGAAGAGAGAGGAGTAGAGGTGATGAGAGCGGGGATGGGCAGAGCACTTCTGACTCCTGTTCTGTGTGAGTTGCAGGGTTTTAACAGAAGTGAAAGGGAAGATGAAAGGCCATGAGGGTGATCCATGATCCAGACGAGAGAGTAGGGTGGCACTTAGGTTGGGCTCAAGCACTTAGAGGAGGAGACTGGAATGAGGCAAATTTGGAGGGAGAGATCTGAAATTCCTTTGGTCATACTATGTATGAGGTGTTGAATAACAGTAGAGAAATGAGTGTGCGTCCAGGAGAGAGGTTTTAGGAGGAGATAGAATTTGTGGAATCTTTGACATAGTGAAGACCCTTAGATTGGCTGAGATAACAGGAATGGAGTGAGGAATTCATAGACCAGAGACAAGAACAGCGGCCCCCAGCCATCCATTGTAAAGAATCAGGAAAAGACATTGAGCAAGAGCACCTGGAGGGGGCCAGGTGTAGTGGTGCATGCCTGTAATCCCAGCAGGGGGGGAGGCTAAGGCAAGAGGATCGCAGGTTCAAAGCCAGCCTCAGCAACTTAGCAAGGCCCTAAATAACTTAGTGAGACCTTGTCTCCAAATAGAAAGGGCTGGGGATGTGGCTTAATGGTTGAGCCCCCCTGGGTACAATCCCTGGTACCAAAGAAGAAATAAAAAGGAGAGTGTAAAACAGTTGTAAGGAGCCATGTACATAGCTCAGTGGTCGAGCACTTCCTTGCCTGTGTGAGGCCCTGGGTTCGATCCCTGGCACTATAGAAACGTAACAAAATTGTAATTCCCCAAGTGAGCCTGGTGGGGCATGAGCAGGCAAAGACTCAGGTGTGAAGGGGTGGATTTGTGAAGGTTGGTGGCATTTAGGCTGAGAGGAGAGGGGACAAGAGGGGCATGAGGAGCCCTGAAAAGAGGGGGCGGGCGCTGGGGGCTTTGAAGAACCGTCACAGTGGACAAACTGGAGAGCAGGAGCCAGGAAGAGGAGATGGTGATCAGACTGGAGAGAAGGGCTGAGAGTAGGGACCAGTTGTGACTGTGGGCAGTGATGAGATCCAGCTGTGGTTGTGGGAGTGGCTGAGAAGAGTGTGGAGAGAAGATGGGGCCAGAGCGTTAGAAAGAGTGCGTGTTGAAGTCATGGAGAATCAGGACGACAGAGTGAGGAAGGGAGCAGAGTGAACGGAAGGTGTGGATGCAGCCAGCACAAGAAGAGGGTGATGTGAGCCGATGACATCAGTTCACCCTGAGGGTGTTCAAGGACTGAGAGGTGAGAATGTTCTCAAGCTGTGATGAGGAGCCAGGAGGATGCCACCCTGGTGCCAAGACCAGCAGCACTCTAGGGGAGCCCCAGGCTTTGGTAGCAGGGCTTCTCATCAGTGGCACTGTTGACACTTGAGCCTGGCTGCTCTCCACAGTGGTGGCAGATCCTTGACCCCCAAGCTGTAGATGCCAGGAGCTCCCCGCCCCACTGTGGTGTCCAAGAGTATCTCCAAGCCTTGCCAGAGGCCTGCTCTGGGCAAAGCCCCTCCCCAACACTGGTTGAAAATGGCTGTTTTCTGTAAGTCATGTTTTAGGCCTTTTGGGCATTTTGAGAATCATTCTCCAGAGTTGTTGGGGTTTTCTTTTGTTTTGGGTTTTTTGGGGGGGTTATTTGTTGTTATTGTTTTGTTTGTTTAGGTACTGAGGATTGAACCCAGGGGCACTTTACCACCACTGAGCCACATCCACAGCCCTTTTTATTTTTATTTTGAAACAGGGTCTCTTTAAGTTACTTAGAGCCTTGCTAAGTTACTGTGGCTGGCCTTGAACTTGCCATCCTCCTGTCTCACCCTGTCAAGTCGCTAGGATTATAAGTGTACACCACTACATCCAGTTCCAGAGATTTCTTAAAATCAAAAGAGCCTAAACATCTCCAGGTACGGTGGTGCACACCTGTAATCCCAACCACTCAGGAGGTTGAGGCAGGAGGACAAGCTCAAGGCCAGCCTGGGCAATTTATAAGCCACAGTCTCAATTTAAAAAAGAAAAAAAAAATATATATATATATAATAAAAAGTGTTCATATAGTGTTATTCTAGTTGTAAAAATATTGTGAAATGTACTTAGATTTCTCTTTCCTGCATTAAATAAAAATCTATTGTATATAAGCAAAAATTACAAATTGATAAGAGCTAAATGTAAAAACTAAAATAATGAAATCTTTAAGGAACAGCAGAATATCTGCAACACTGTAGCTGAAAAAAATTCACAACCTTGGAATAGACAAAGATTTTTTATTTAGACAGGACCTAGAAGGTTAACCATAAACAAAAAATAAAAATAATAAAATGGACTTAATAAAAATTAAGTACTTCATCAAAAGATATCATTAAGGGGCTGGAGCAGTGGTTCAATGGTTGGAGCACTTGCCTGGCATACACAAGGACCCAGATTCAAACCCCAGCACCACATACACTACTATGTGTTGGCAAAACAAAGGCCCAATGAAAATAATAAGTAAAATTGATTATCTCTCTCTTAAAGAATAAAGATACCATTAAGAGGGGTTGGGGGTGGCTGGAGCAGTGGCTCAATGGTAGAGTGCTTGCCTGGCATGTATGAGGACCTGGGTTCAAACCCCAGTACCACATGTACAGCTAAGCGTTGGAAAAACTAAAACCAGATGAATACATAAAATTGATTCTCTCTTTCTCTCGCTTAATCTGTCTCCCTCCCTTTAAAAAAAAAAAAAAAGGAGGAGGGGACTAAGGACAGGCGCTGTGGCCCACAGCTATAATACCTGGGACACAGGATGCTGAGGCAGGAGGATTGCAAGTTTGAGACCAGCCTCAGTAACTTAGTGAGGTTCTAAGCAATTTAGTGAGGCCCTGTCTCAAAAATAAAAAGAACTCAGGGCTGGAGTGGTGGCTCGGTGGTTACGGTGCTTGCCCAGCATGCACAAATACACAGGTTCAAACCCCAGCAACCCACGTACACAACTAAGTGTCAGAGCAACTAAAGCCATGTGAAAAACTCAATACGAATTGATTCTCTGTCTGTCTCTCTCTCTCTCTCTCTGTCCTTCTCTCTTTAAAAAATAAATAAATAAAATTAAAAGAACTGGAGCTATAGCTCAGTGGCAGCACCCCCTGGGTTCAGTTAAAAAAAAAATCAGCCCAGCAGTTTCTCCTAAAGGTAAATCGTGCTTGCATCCTGACACCCTGCAACTCCACCCAAAATACGGTGAAATATGTCCACGCAGAATTGCGCTAGGTCAGCAGCTTTCACCGTAGCAGCAAGCGACGACCTCCCTGTGAATGCCCAGCAATAGGAGCATGGGTAATGGGGGTGGTGTGCTCAGAGGTGGAAATGAGGTCGGCGGCAGAATGGCGCATGCAAGCGCTCTGCAGAGAGGCCCGGCATACTGGAACATGCCATGTGATTGCATCTGTGTGAACGTAGAACAGGCAAAGCTAATGAAAAGGTTCCTGGATAAAAAGAGTGGATCTCAGCTGAGACCTGAAGGGCACGTCGGTTTGCTGTGCACAGAAGCAGAAAGAAAAGCCACCAGCAGGCAGGCCTGGGGACAAGGCCATGCAGCTGGAGTCCATCTTAGGGGGCAGACGGAGGCCAGGTGAGCAGCATGGGGGTCGCACATGCCCCGGGTGCCAGGAGAAGTTAAGTGTGACAGGCACAAACCCCCAGCACGGCGTGAGTACCGCCAGGACTGGGAAATGTTTACCATGAGAAAGCTGTAGCCTTTAGAAGTTGTGCTTTCCTGGTTTCAGGGCTCGAAAAGGATTCTTCGCTCCAATGAGATCATCCTGCCAGCAAGTGGCCTCGTGGAGACAGAGCTCCAGTTAACCTTCTCCCTTCAGGTGAGAATCCTGTCCATTTGAAGTCTAACATGGTCCCAGCTAGCCTAGTCAAATAGCACTCGAGCCTGGAGACTGTTTTTCCCAAGAGCAACAGAGCCCAACTTGGACAGGAGAGGACAAAAGTCACCTAGAAGTTTATGGCAAGGGCCAGAGCAGTCCCTCAGCTGGCTGAGATGGGTGCGCAGACGGGCAGGCCGCAGAGATGTGCACTGCAGCTCAGTCTTCTTTCCCTTGCCTGAGACACTGCAACAGCCACCCACCCACCCCCTCTCCTCAGTGGCCCACAGCACACAGCCCAGGATCTCCTGTTGCCCCATGCAGTGATCCCCATCCTTCCCTAGCTTGTCCCCGTAGCACATCTCCCCACTAATCCCAGTAACCCACCCTGAGATGCATGGAGAAAGCCCCTCCAGCGCTTCTTCCTCCCCTGAATACCTCCTGCACAGATGGGAGAACCCAGGACACAAGGGCTGTGTCCTCTAGCAGGACCCCAGAGCCCCAAGGCCCGGTGGCTTAGCAACTGTGTGGACTCTGCTTCTGCTCCTAGTACCCTCATTTCCTCAAGCGAGATGCCAACAAGCTGCAGATCATGTTGCAGAGGAGGAAGAGGTACAAGAACCGAACCATCCTGGGCTACAAAACCTTGGCTGTGGGACTCATCAACATGGCGGAGGTAAGCAGAGTCACGAACCGCTGGCCTTTGGTCAGAGAGCCAGCAGGGCCCGGCCATCCGTGCCTAGCATGTGACTTTCCCAGCCTACACAAAACGGTTTTCTTTAACTGTCCTGATGTTGTCATCATTTTGTTGTTGTTGTTGTTTGGTTGGTTTTTTGTTTATTAAGAGAGAGGGATAGTGAGAGAGAATCAGTTTTATTTAGTTTTTCATGTGGCCCTCGTCGCTTGGACGTGTATATGGTGCTAGGGTTCAAACCCACCTACTTGCACATGCCAGGAAGCACTGCAGCCAGTGAGCCACTGCTCTAGCCCTGTCGTTATCGTTTTTTGAGATGGAGTCTCACTCACTATGCTGCCCAGGCTGGGTCGAAACTCCTGGACTCATGTGATCCTCCCGCCTCAGACTCCAAAGTAGCTGGAACTGTCATCTTGCACCACCTTGTCTAGGTCTAGCTTCAAAAAAAAAAAATTCAGGTTTACGGAAAAGAAGAGAAATACACGCACACACACAATATTCCAGGTCCATCTTATTCTTTCCCTAACCCAGCCCTGGAATGAGCTCATTCTCTGAGGAGTCCTGGGGGTTTTAGTAGAGAATTATATTTAAAAGCCAAGATGTGCTGGCTTCCCCAGCCTGGGCCTCACTACTCTGCTGCGTCTGCACAGGGAGAGCTGGGGAGTACGTGTGTGTGTGCGCGCGCTCAGACACCCATGCTCATGTTCATCCACGTCTGACCTCTCGCTGGGGGCTTTTCCAGCCGTCCCCTTCCGTGTTTCTAATTTCCTTCTCCCACAGCCAGCAGCTGTGTTCGCTCCTTGTGCAGTGCTCCTGTGTGCCAGGTGAATCCTCTCAGTCCTAACAAAGGCAAAAGAGAACAGGGGCCAAGTCAGTTTAAAGCATCGCTTCCGTACTTTAATAAATTAAACAGAGAAAGCTTGTGTCCTAGTAGAATATGTGAGATAGTCCCAACCCATCTTTCTCTCCTTCCCAGATTGTGTACCAGCGTGAAAGATTGGGGGACAGTGGATTAATGCCAACACCCCCTCCCCCAGCTCTGTCAAGCCCACCATTTCTCTGTGTTCTGTAGCCCTTCTTCCTTACTGCTAGAGCACATGACCACCATCTGTAGGACGGGCCCTACTAGCCTCGAAAACAGGTTTCTCTGAGAGGAGCGTAAGCTAACATGCAGTCCCAAGGATTAGCCATCATTTTCCCTCTCAGGCTGGATTACTGTTTCTAAGAACATGGCCCTGACCAGAGGCTGGCATTTCCAGAGATAGTTTTTTTGGTTTGGGGTGTTTTGTTTGAAACAGGACCTCAGTATACTGCTCAGGCTGGCCTCAAATTCTTTTTTGTTTTTTAAAGAGAGAGAAAGAAAGAATCAATTTTTATTTCTTTTTCCATCTGGCCTTCTTTTCTCTGGCATTTAGTTGTTTATGTGGTCCTGGGGTTCCAACATGTGTTCTTGCGCATGGCAGGCAAGCATGTTAACTGCTGAGCCACCCCTCTAGCCTCTGGCCTCAAATTCTTGGGCTCAAAGATCCTCCTCCTTCAGCCTTCCAAGTAGCTGGTATTACAGGTATGTGCCACTGCACCCAGGTTGGACATTTTTTTTTTTTTAAGAGAAAGGGAGAGAGTGAAAGATAATTAATTTAGTTTTTCATCTGGTTTTTGTTGCTGACAGTTAGTTGTGTGCGTGGTACTGGGGTTCAAACCCAGGTCCTCGCACATGCCAGCCAAGTGCGATACTGCTGAGCCACTGCTCAAGCCCTTGAAGACGGTTTTAAGTGAAAGCTTAGCAGCAGGCGTGCAGTAGGTATGGACTTGGTGAGAAGGAAGACGTGGAGCAGAAGGCCTTTTCGCTGACTTGCTCATCCAGCTCTGGAGTAATGCGAAGGACAGCCCACGACTCCCATGCTGAGACGCTCGCTCACTCGCAGGTGATGCAGCACCCTCATGAGGGTGCCCTGGTGCTTGGCCTGCACAGCAATGTGAAGGACGTTTCGGTGCCAGTGGCAGAAATAAAAATCTACTCCCTGTCCAGCCAGCCCATCGACCATGAAGGAATCAAGTCCAAGCTGTCTGGTGAGATGCATGCAGTGTCTGGGGACCCCATGGGAGACAAGGGTGCCCATCCCCTGATCGCTGCCCTGGAAGGCTGAGCAAGGCATGCCTGAAATGTGCCCAGGCAAGGGAAGCTTGAAGGTCCCTGCCCCACCACCCAGCCCGTCTGTACTGCCTCCTGCCCCTCACTCTCGTAGGCAGGTGTTCCAGGGCAAGGCTTCTCACTCGTGTCTGTTCCAGATCGTTCTCCCGATATTGACAACTATTCTGAAGAGGAAGAGGAGAGCTTCTCGTCAGAGCAGGAAGGCAGCGACGATCCCTTGCATGGGCAGGTAGGTTCCCATGGCCCTTTCTGTGGAGTGTCCACGACCGTTCCCGGAGTTCCTGGCCTCATTCCATGCTCTGTCCCGTTAGGACCTGTTCTATGAAGATGAGGATCTACGGAAAGTAAAGAAGACCCGAAGGAAACTGACCTCAACCTCAGCCATTACACGGGTGAGCCTCCCAGGTCCTGGGCAGGGTGCAGCTGAGACTCACCTGGGGTGGAAGGGGAGTGGAACATTTGGGTCTAGTGGGGTTTTTGAAAACCTGTCACCTCGTGGCCATCCCATCAAGGTTCCCATGCAGCCCACTGAGAAGCAGCCCACTGTGGCCCCCAGGGAGTTGTGGGCTTCAGGTTCTAGAGTGTAAAAGAAAGGCAGAGAGCCCGTGTTAGAGTTAGAACAGATGCAATGCCACAAAGGGAAGGCCAGCTCTCTTTAGGAGAGCAGCTGGATTTGCTGCTTACTGGATTCACCCAGAAAGAACAGGCGAATTCCTGCACCCTCCAGAGCTGAGTTGGATTACATTAGATGCAGCTCCTGCCTTCACGGATCCATCGTCCTGGAGAACACAAGCCTTTGACTTGCACTTCTGCCGGAGGTTTCCTCACCTAGCTTTGGTGAAATTAGAGTCTTGGACTAAGAAGCTAAGACCCAACTTGCCAGGGACCTCTGACTGATCCTGGAGGCCCTGTGCCAGCATGTGGGAGTCTGGAGTGCCAGTGGTTTTTAGGAGAGAAATTCTCAGTTTCATTTTCCCCAAAGACAGAGCCAGCCCTAGGGACTGAGAGTGTGGGTCCCCACCCCTTTGGGGTAAAGTGTAGGCCAACCCTTCCGGAGGTATATCTGAGCCGGAAATCCCACCATGAAACCAGGCCATTGCCTCTGCAGGCAGCCTCGGGTCCCAGGGGCCCGGGTTTCCATTTCAACCCTCAAGATCAACAACTGGGGAACTTGAGAACTGCTCCCTTCTCCCCAGGTATCTGAGCACTGTGGGCAGGTGTGCCCCGGAGCCCCAGCCCCACCTCCCTCATACACCCTGAGAAAGCAGAGTGGCTGAAGGGTCCCTCTGCCTTCTGCTGAGCTTTTCTCTATGCTGCTCTGAAGCCACAAGGGGCACACAAAGGGTACAAGCAGAGATCAGGGCCCCTGTCAGCATCACTGCCCCAGAGCTCTCCCATTGGGCTCTGGACTCAGCATGACCCTGTGCTTGCTGTCTCAGTGTGCGTCCTTTTCTCCCACCAAGAGCACTTCTGGACGCTGATCTGCGCTCCACTTCTCGTCATTGTGAACGCGGCCTTTTCCCTGCTGCATGGGCCCTTTCCGCCCACTTGAAGGCCTGTCAGTCTGCTGGCAAGTCAGTTGTCGTTCAGGCAAAAAATGCAAGCTAAGCCCCAAGCGGGAAGTAAGATCAGGGAGGCTGGTCGGGGAGCCCGAGGGCTGTCTCTAAACACAGCAGGAACTTCACATAAGGGACGGTGATGACACTAAAGGGAAGGTGGCCATACCTGGCAGTGTCTTCAGATGAGATACCCAGAGCTGTGTTTTGAAGGCATCAGCAAGTGGATTTGGGGACTCTTTGTGCTGAAGCAGTGTGGTGCCCTGCACATTCTCCCAGAATCAGCAAGCAAGTCACCGTGGGGGGCAGGGGCTTGGGGGTGGGACAAAGGGGTGAGGTGAGGCTAGAGCCAAGCTGGGCCAGACACTAACAGACCTGACCCCTAAGCCTTGTTCCGGAGGCCAGCAGGCCAGCAAGACAGGGCAAAGTGATCAGATTTGCCTCTGCAAAGACCACAGGGGACTCTGAAGGGACAAGATGGCACTGATTGGGTGGGAGGAAGAACCTTTCTGTGGCCCCAGGGAAATGCAGGAGAATGGCTTGGCTAAAGGCAGTGGTGTCATAGGTGGAGATCAGGGGGCCAGCGTGGAGGGGGGTCCAGGTTTGGACTTAGTGACAGGACAGGTTGGGATGTCACTAACTGGGGTGGCACGCATGAAGAGGATGAGTGTTGAGTGTATGACAGGGCTTGGCTTGGCTATTCCTGGATCTGCAGGGCAAGGGATTAGCTGGAGGTGCCCGACTGGGAGTTTTCAGGGCACAAGTGAAGGACCTGGGGACAGGTGAGACCTCGTCCCCATCTGTGCACAGGGCCCAGGGAAGTGTGCTAAGTGACTCCACTGGGCCTGTCTTCCTGGGGAGGGGTTGTCTCCTCCTTTCTCACTGATCGACCACCAGTGGATGTTGTTTGAGAACCACTGTGCAATTTGCCCCCACAGCAACCTAACATCAAACAGAAGTTTGTGGCCCTCCTGAAGCGGTTCAAAGTTTCTGATGAGGTACGACCCCTTGTTCCCAAGGTTAATGGTGAGTAGATTTCTGGAGTTCACGCCTTGTTCCTGTGTAGCACTGGGAGGCAGGATTCCTGTCCCCTTGCATACCTAGCGCAACTCCAAGGGAGGGGGAGGAAAGCAGGGGCTTACATTCTTGCAAAGAGAAGAAGCAGCTCCACACCGAGTGCAGAGTTTCAGCATCTGGAGCCAGGTGGCTCAGTGGTGCCCAGCCACTGGTTAATGCCAAGCCACAGGCCAGGATATCAGTGACAAATCCAGCTGCTGCTGTTTTAATTTTCTCTCATCTCCAGCGAGAGCCTTGGCAAGCTTGGCAAGCTCAATTTGCAAGGTCAGAACACCCTCAGTGGTCAGTCGTAAGCCACCAGGAATCAGCCACTGATGGAGAAGCCCTCTCTCCCCATTCTGGACGTCCTGGGCTCACTGAAAAGGTTTCTTAGCAGACTGAAAAAGGGATGAAGATGAAAACTGTCAAGAGTGGGTCTTTGTGCTGTGGGCCACAGAGGATGGCAGAAGTAGCCCACGGGACCTGGCTTCTGGGCTTTCGTGGCCAGTTCCTTGGGAGAGGCATATTAGCATTCACTTTTCCTCCTGGGGTAGCTGACAGGGGGACCTGAGCAGGGCAGGAGGCTTTACCACCCTGGCACATCCCACTAGAGGGCACATCAGGGAGGCCACATATGGCCTGGTAGAAAGGAATTGTGCACTACTGTAATTGTTAATAGGAAGAACCCCAAACTCAAAGATCCTCCTTCCACACACAGGTGGGCTTTGGGCTTGAGCACGTGTCCCGGGAGCAGATCCGGGAGGTGGAGGAGGACTTGGATGAGCTGTATGACAGCCTGGAGATGTACAACCCCAGCGACAGCGGCCCTGAGATGGAGGAGACAGAGAGCATCCTCAGCACCCCGAAGCCAAAGCTCAAGTGAGCCTGTACCCTCTGCTGCTTCCTGACACCTCTCCTCCCTCTGCCACAGGGCCCCTGCACCCTCCCTTACCGTCCCCAACCAGGGGGTCTCAGTTCTTACCCTTTGTGAATCTCCAGCTCCCAGTGCAGAGATCAGTGTTTGCCGCAAACTGACAGAAATCCTGATTGGACTCAAGAAGTCCCTCTACCCAGGCGCTGTTCCTTGCCCCCACAGCATCCTTCCTCACTGCTGGGCGTCCTAGAAGCCCAAGCTGTTGATCTGCCGTGAGCACTGGCTCCGTTCAGCTCTCGTGAGCTGCTCTTCTAAGCCTCTATGGCCTCTGACCTGGCTGTGCTTCTTCGCTGCAGGCCCTTCTTTGAGGGGATGTCGCAGTCCAGCTCACAGACGGAGATTGGCAGCCTCAACAGCAAGGGCAGCCTCGGAAAAGACACCACCAGCCCTGTGAGCAGCCCGATGGCAATGAGGGGTGGGGAGCGGGACCTGGCGTGCTGGCTTCTCCAGGCACAGCTCCTTTGGGACCTTAGAGAGTGGCCTCAGCTTTCCTCCTATCAGCCTTGGCCCGGAGCATAGCACTCTGAGGGCACTGCTGGGTCTGGGCAGGTGTTCTTTTTGGTCTGTTCCTGCTGTGACATGGAGCCTTCCCTTCTACCTCCAGATCTCTCCCTCCATGCCCTTTATGTGGAATGGAGAACATGTGGCTTTTGGCCAAGGGGAAGTGACTGTGCCTTCCAGGCTGGGAAAACAGCTGGTCTCAAGGAGCAGAGGGACACATTGACTGTCCAGGACAGGGTATCTAGGCTCTGCAGTGCCCTGAAGGTTGTAGAACATAGTGGGTAGGTTTCCACTGGCCTTGTGAGCAGGAGGAAAGGGCTGTCCTGTGGCGTCCAGTGCCCAGCAGCAGGTCAGCAGGAGCCTAGGGTGATGCTGCTCCCTCTGGCCTGGAGAAGCGGTCCTTCCTCCTTCCCCGTGGTTCACACCTGAAGGCCAGTGTTGTTACATGCGGTTGCAGTGCAGAGCTGTGGTTGCCCATGTTTGCTGGGTCTTTTCTGTAGATGAGAGGAGCCAAATCCTTTAAGTCCTCCAGTTCTTGCTGCTGACAGCAGATGAGGAGTATGGTCACTTGTCCACAGAGGGAACACACAGCTTATCCTGCAAGTAGGAGTTAACCATAAGGAGATGATCTGAAGCTGCAAGGCACTCCATCACCAGAAGGCACTCTGGCCTGCTTTGCGTGGACAAACCACGTCCCCTGGGGCACCCATGGCTGCAGTTCTGCCTGCTGCCACCAGGTGGCGGGGTCTCCCTGCTTATCCCACCTCTTGGTTAAAGCCCAGCCCAGCCCACCAAGAATGGCCTGGCAGGGTCTTAGGAGGTGGAGGAAAACTATGGTCCACACCAAGATTCCTCCCTCAGAGAAGCCCCAGGCCTGCCTTGCCATCAGTGTCCCCAGCACCTCCTCCCTGGCAATCTGGGCCTGAGGGGGCCTCGCTTACTGTCCTGCTTGCATTTAGGATGTGAGTCAGAGCACCATTTACTCACAGGGGGGCTGCCAAATGGCCCTGCTGAATCGTCATTGTCCCTGTGGGGACAAGTAGAAGGTGTAGCTCTTCTAGAAGGAGGCCTGGAGCCTGCTGGAGGGAGGGCTACTGAACTTGGGACAAGCACTGGACACACCAGTGCCATGGGGTACTGACAAGCTTGATGGGCGCTAGTGCTCACTGTCATTCTATCAGCAAAAAAAACTAGCTTAGCAAGGAAAGTCTTTCTGCTTTAGTCTGTTACAACATTTAGAGAAAACATCACCTTGACCTTCTGAGCCTCAGGTGTAGGTAAAGTGGTAGGCGGAGGAGCCCGATAGCTCAGAAGGCAATGGAATATCGGTCTCTACAGTGTGACGGCCTATGTCGGCAAAGAACACATTTGTGCAGGGCGGAATTTCTAAGGCAGAATCGTGACTCCATCATTCCACTGACTGTGATCTTGGGCAAGTTCCCAAGCCTTTGTTCTCCCATCTGCATGCGTCAAGAAACACATGCCTTGTGGGGCCACGTGCAGATGCCATGAGATCGCACGGGTCAGCCGCAGCCAGGGCTCCAGCCAGGGCTGCCAGTTGTGCTTTGCTGCATGGGGACTTGCAGCATGTGTAAGCTGCTGCTGTTTTGTCATAATTCCTCAACCATTTCAGTGCTGGACTCCCAAAATTGATGGAATGTATATGTCTTCTACATGAGTCCTTCAACTTCTGGTTCCTTGGAGAGACCTCAGACTTCCTTGGCTGCTCCCCTGCTGCGCGTTCTATTTTGAAGAGTCCCATATGTCTTGATGTGGGTGTGGAACCGTGGATCCTCTGTAAGAAGGCGCCTTGGGAATGGCAGAGCAAGCCTGGGCTCTTCCATGAGGAACTTCCGGCCGGATTAGGAGATACGTGGAGGTGTGCCGGAGTGGGCTGTGTGGCCTCACAGTGCAGTTCTTGCGCCCCTGCTGCTGAGCATTGTCTCTTTTTTTTGGCGCAGGGGTCAGACCCAAGGCCTTGTGCGTGCTAAGCAGGGGCTCTGCCGCTGAGTACCCCGCCCATTTATTCATTTTTCTCAATCTTCTTTTTTTTTCAATTTTGTTTTTGTTTTCCAACTTCTCAGAGAATTCGGTTTATCACTAGAACCAGAAAGAATTTCTGCTGATACAAATTATTGCAGTTGTTCAGTTTTCTGAAGGCTCCAGCACACAGTAGCAACATAATTTGGTTCTCTGTGCTGATAACAATAGGCCCTGACAGTGCTTCAGGAAGTCGGCTCGAAACGCACATTTTCAGCCAAGACCGCCCGCTGCTGAAAGCTGCTATTTCCATAGCACTGTCAGTAACGGTGTTAGATCCCCCTCCCCCCCACATGCACATGCATGGCAGCTGCCATTGCCTGTGGGCACATGCTGCACACTGCTGGGACCTCGGGAGTCCCCTCCAGTGCCAGTTAGGTAGACACAGCTGGAGCACTGCTGGGCTTCCAGGGTCCTGGATTAAAATAAAATTTTTAAAAAAGCACTTAGGATTTATGGGAGCAGGAACAGAAACTTGAAGAAGTTAGGAGCTAGGAGCTAGTTCCAGTTTTTATTTGTCATTTACACTTATGCCTTAATTAAGCCAGTGTGGGACTCTCGCCTTGTGATCACCCTCACTTCCATTCTCAAGGGCAAGCTTATCCTTTATGATAAATCTTTTGCTCTTGTAACATTAAAAAAACAATGAAAAGCTAGTGGGGGGGGTGTCACATCCTAATGAGCGTTGCCACCTAGCCATGAAAACAATGCTGTGGCCCTAGCAGGCTAACAGCAGAGCTGCATTACCTCCCTGTTGGTGCTGAGGCCCTGAAGCAAGTGGGACGTCTTCAGCAGGTCGTTCAAGGGAGTCTAGACTGTAACACCATCCTGTCTTGTAGATAATGTGTAAATGAGTTAGGTACACAATCAGGAGGCAGCCTCTTCTGCATGGCTGAGGACCATTACCCAAGCCACACCATCTCCAGCCTGAGGCTACAGGGTCTGGCTAGTGGGCATTGGATTCATCTCATAGATGGCTTTAAGCAGTGGCTCTCCACTAGATGACTTTGCCTGCCAGGGGACATTTGGCAATGACTGGAGACATTTTCGGTTGTCACCAATGGGGGGCTGTACTGTCATCTGTGAATGCTTCTAAATGTCCTATAGTACATGGACAGCTGGCCCCACCACAAATGTCAGCAAGCTGAGGTGGAGAGACCCACATTTAGACTTGACACAGGACACAGGAAGCCTGCTCGTGTGGTCCTTGTCCATTAGTTTACCCAGTGACCCCCTGAATGTATTAGCCTGACATTTCCCGGTTTTATGTCGTCTACTCAGAGAAAGGACTTTGGGTAATTGAGAGGAAACAGGATATCCTTTGTATTTTCTTCCTCCTTTGGTTCCTTAGAGATCCACTGAGACCAGGGCCTTGCCAACATCCCAAGACTCAGGGCACATGGTGTTGCTGTCAGCATAGCCAGAAGCAATATTACCAAATACAATAGAGCTGCTTATTTATCTATATCTGCAAATTAGACTTTCCGTGTTTATAAGAAATGCCAATAAGAGTTGGGGACAAATGGAGAATTAAATTACAACTAAATGGCTTCACATTGAGCATCTTTTCTTGTGGGGAGACTGGAGATTGAACCCAGGAGGCCTTAACCACTGAGCCATATCCATAACCCTTTTAATCTTTTACTTTGAGGCAGGGTCTCACTAAGTTACTGAGGTGGGCCTTAAACTTGTAATCCTGCTGCCTCAGCCTCCCAAGTTGCTGGGATTACAGGTGTGCACTACCACGACTGGCACATGGAACATCTTTTTGCTTAATATACTCTGTTAGGGAGTTTTCTGGGTGTCTCTATCAATCAAAAAGCATTGGGTACTAGGAATGGTGGCACACCTGTAATCCTGAGTACTTGGGATGATGAGGCAGGAGGATCACCACTTCAAGTCCAGCCTTAGCAACTTAGCTAGATCCTGTCTCAAAATTAAAAAGCAGGGTGGGGGCTGGTGGTGCAGCTCAGTAGAAGAGCACACCTGGGTTCAGTCCCCAAAATCACAGACCCAAGCTGTAAGATTCTCCCTTTTCTGTTAAGCAGAGGAAACCCCTATATGTCCCTTTTGGGCAAATTTGTTCACTGAATCCAGAATCAGAGACTTCACAGATCCCATTTTAGAGTCTGTCTTCTCTAGTGATGTCTTATGGGAGTCGAAATGTCTGAGTCCTACGTCTCTCTGTGTCATTGACTTAATGAAAAAAAAGAAAATAACCAACCCTTCTAAAAATTCATCTTCACAAAAATACATCCCTCATAAAATGAGAGCCCTAAAAATGTTCTGAGGTTGAGTATTAACTGAGTGTTTAAAGTCTCTAGGAACCTAGTAAAATAAGTTAGAGTGGTAGTTATTTGGACCAGGAATGACTAAATATTATAACTTTTACAGATGGAATTGGCTGCTCTAGAAAAAGTCAAATCTACTTGGATTAAAAACCAAGATGACAGCTTGACCGAAACGGACACTCTGGTGTGTATGGCTCAGCTTCCTCCTTCAGCCGTTTCAGATGACCTTTGTTCCTTTCAAAGTAAAGCATGAAGTGCACGTCCCGCGTTCTCGTCCTCCTGAAACCCTCCCCTTGGGATGGAGTCGACCCTAAGATCAGCTCATTCCCCATGGTAGCAAACCAGAAACGTCCCCATTCTGCCCTCTAATTAGAGCTGATCTTAGAGTTGGGTAGTTTGGCTCATTTCTGATCAGTGTCTTTCCCTGAAAAGCCAGCCCTTTCCCCTTGGGCGTTGCTCTTTCCGTGGCCAGGTGGCCAGGCAGCCCCCAGGGTTACATCTGCCAGTAGTGACTGGTCATTACTGCTCCAGGAGTTGTGGAGCTGCCCAGAGTGCAAGTCAAAGCCCTAGTGGGATAGAGTGGAGTTGGCTGAGATGGTCCCTGCGTGAGTGTTGATTGGCACATGTGTTCCCCATGCACCCGCAGAGCACAGGATGCGAAGGTGCCTGAGCCGTGGTCTGTGCCGCCTGCACACACCTGGGGCAAGGCTCTGTGGAGACCCAGGAATGTGCAAGGGGCTGCACACTGGAGAGAGGTCATCTGAGCTGGCCTTGCAGGACACCCTGCAGTTATCTAGACGGGTGGGAGGGAGGGAGCCGTCTGGAGCACAAGACCTTCTGTTAGTTGAGTGTGGTCCACGGAGGTGATTTTAGACTTAGGTGTCCTATAGTAAATGACACCACGTTGACCATCTCATGCACAGTGGAACATGAAGCTTGACTCAAAATTTAAAATGTACTGTCCTGACGTGTACTTTCAGCTTCCACTCGTGCCCATTGTGGTCCACACCGCATGTGACTCCTGAATGTGATCATTGCCAATGAAATTCTAGTCATGTTACTTCCCTATTTTAACTCCTCAGTGAGTGATCATATCTCAGACTAAATCTTAACTTAGTGTTGAGGGGAAAGTCTAAAATACCAACAAAAGCATTTATGGGATTCATAAACAGGCAAAACTAACCTGTGATGGCAGAAGTCAGGACACTTGGTACAGGCGGGGAATGGGAAGGGGCATGTGGGGCCCTTCAGGTGTGCCAGAATGTCTGTCTTGGTCTGGTTAATGGCCTGTGAGGTATACTTGCGTAACAATTTAAGTTCATGCTAGGGATATAACTCAGTGGCAGAGCACTTGCCCAGCATGTGCCAGGCCTTCGGATTCAATCCCCAGCACTGTAAGAAATAAATAAATAAGATATAAACATTTTATTTCATGGAAGTTATTCCTTCGTAGACATTTTTAAAATATAAAGATTCAGGGAGGTGAGCAGGCACGTGTGGTGAAAGCGCTCTTTCAGAAGGCCAGCGCATCAGGGAAGTCGTAGTCCCCAGGGACTGTGTGGGAGATGGGCTTAGAAAGGTAGACCAGCAGGGCTTGGGGATTTAGCTCAGTGGCAGAGTATTTGCCTAGGGTGCGCAAGGCCCTGAGTTCGGTCCTCAGTCCTGGGGGAAAAAAAAAGAAAGGTAGACCAGGGCCAGGCCCACAAGAGCAGCGTCCCCATAAAACTGCCTTGAGCTTGAGGAAGACGCCCTGGAGTGAGCTGCAGGACTTGGAGGGGAAGGTGAGACTCATGAAGATTGTTGGGATGGTCTAGGAAAGGCAGCCCTGCACTCAGGAGAAGGTGGCATCTGGGTGGATGGGGAAGCAGATGGCAGCTGCAAGGCAGATGCAGCGTGGCTCTGGCCAGGGTGAGGAAGCTGCAGACCTCCCAGGGTGCCTAAGCCACAGGCCCTGCCCTGATGAGCCTCCCCACCTGCAGAAGGCCCATCATCAGGCAGCCCTCATAGATGTGGAGGGCAGGGCTGGATGGGAGCAGATGATGCCCAGCACGGTGTTGGACTCAGTCACATCCAATAGTGGCAGCTTCCCCATCAGGGAAGCAACAGTTTTAGAGCCCCACCCCCAGGAAGAGAGTGACTAAAAGATGCTGGTGGGGGTGATGGGCCAGGACAGGCTCTGCAGAGGCTCCTGGGTGGTCATCAAGTGAGAAGTGACCACCTTTGTTTCTCTTCTTCCATGGCAGGAAATCACCGACCAGGACATGTTTGGAGATGCTGGCACAAGTCTGGTTGTGCCAGAGAAAGTCAAAACTCCCATGAAGACCAGCAAAACGGATCTGCAGGGCTCTGCCTCCCCCAGGTACCCCAGATTGGAGAGAAGCAGATGACACAGACCTGCGACTGTACTTGGCACGGGCTCAGGGACCTAGAGGGGATGGTGAGGGCTGGCATAGCTTTGGGGTTGGAGGGACTGCTGAACCCTCCACTGCCTTCCGCTCCCCCTCAGCAAAGTGGAAGGGACGCACACGCCCCGGCAGAAGAGGAGCACACCCCTGAAGGAGCGGCAGCTCTCCAAGCCCCTGAGCGAGAGGACCAACAGCTCTGATAGCGAGCGCTCGCCTGACTTGGGCCACAGCACACAGGTATTACAGGTCCCCTAGCAAGCCCAGGCCCTCTGGGAAATGCTGTGAATGGGAAGCCTTGATCCTCTGTGGGTGGGAGCAGGGCGGGGAGCAGCTGTCAGCTGCAAGGGTCATTTCAAGCTGTTCCTAGGCCACTCGCAAGCCTGAGTGTGGCCTGGAGAAGTGGGAAGAAACCAGACGTGAGGCACAATCCCTCTCTGAAGCACTGGCATCAGGGCCGGGACCTGGCGTTGCCCAGCCTCGCTGTTCTGGAGTCAGGCGGTCAGCTTGTTCATTTCCTGATAAATATGGAAAGTTTGTGTCACTGTGGCTTCCTGAGTTTGACACTTAGAGAGTGACAAACGAACCTCAGAACAGCCAGTGCAGGGGGTGAGGCATCGTCCCTCTGGTTAATCGCTACTCCTGAAATGCCTTCATTCCCTGGGACAGCGGGTCCCTGCGCGGAGTCCGCCACCGCAGTCTTTCTTCTCTCCCCACTGTCCCCATTGCCATTCTCCCAAGTATCTGCCCCTTCACAGGCCTGTCCCCACCCTGGCAGAGCCCCAGCTGTGGCTTCATGGCTGGTGTGTTGCAAGTGTGCCCTGAGGGCTCTATGCTTGTCCTCCCTCCTCTCCCTTTGGGTCAGGCCAATGGGAGTCTGTCTCTTTCACAAATTCCTAGTTGGGCACTCTGAATAGCCCCATGCCAGGATTTCTCCCCACATCCAGCACAGCTGTCTCTGGCTCCCTGGCCGTGCCTAACAAATGCTTGTCCCTGCAGATTCCAAGGAAGGTGGTTTACGACCAGCTGAATCAGATCCTGGTGTCAGATGCAGCCCTCCCGGAAAACGTAATCCTGGTGAATACCACTGACTGGCAGGGCCAGGTAAAGCACTGAAGACCCCACAGGGCTCGGGGTGTGTGACCCGAAGCAGCATGTGGAAGCAGGAGAATGACCCCTCTCTCAGCCCCCATCCAGAGCCAAGCCTGGAGCTCTGGGTTCTAATTCTACTTCTGACCTTATCCAACCTATGGGATGGGATCTTTAGTCACTAACTTCCCTGTACCTCAATTTCCTCCTCTGTTTAAAAAAAAAAAAAAAAAAAAGCAACAAACGTTCAGACTAGCCCACCTGCCAGGCACCAGCTATGTTGGGCACCGTTTGAGAGGTGCCAAGGGCTGTAAGATGGCAGGGGCTGCCCTTGGCTTCTATGGAGGCCATACTGTAGGAGTGGAGTAGCCCTGCCTGCTGCCTCACCCCTCTGTACCCTGTGAGATACTAGGCCGGGGCCATCTGGGTGTGGGATACACTTGAAGCCCCATCTGCCCTCCCATCTCTCACCATCAGCCTTTCTCCGTGGGCTCTGCCTCATCTTTTCCTAATAGAAGGGAAACCCGACTGCCTCTGCCCAGCCTTGGCTACATCAACACGGGACAGGGACCCTGCAGCCCGACCTGGGTCTTATTTGCCCTCTCAGCCCCTGTGGGGAGTGCTGTGGTCTCACCCGCATCCCTGCCATTTTCCTTCCCCCTAGTATGTGGCTGAGCTGCTCCAGGACCAGCGGAAGCCTGTCGTGTGCACCTGCTCCACCGTGGAGGTCCAGGCTGTGCTGTCTGCCCTCCTCACCCGGATTCAGCGCTAGTAAGGACTCCAGCTTCCCCTCTCCTGCCCTCATGGAGTTCCTCCACCTCATTCTCCCACCCTGACCACCGAGCAATGGTGGGACCTCCTGGCCTGCAGTTCAGGGGTATGTGTTTGGGCAGTGGCAGCAAGCTGTAGGGCCTGATGTCCCAGGAAAAATACCAATTCCTGAGCCTCCTGCCTCCCTGCCACACCTTGACTTGCCCCAGCAAGAGGCAAGAAGAGAGAACCAAGGTTTTAAAAAGATCTTTCTGCTTTGTCCCTCTAGCCATCACATGTGCTTGACAATTGGAAGTCAGTGCTTTCCCTTTCCAGGGCCAGAAAATGAGCTTGCAGGTGTCTGGGCCCAGGCCCACTGCCGGCTTCAAGGTTCCTGCAAGCCCAGCTCTCCTGTCCTTGGCAGGCAACTCCCTGCCCTCTAGACAGCACTGTGGCTGCTGCCTTCCTCTGTTGCTTTGTTTATTGGCTTCCTTTTCCCCATGGCTTTTGAGATGATTGAAGTCAGAGCTTGGGGCCCGCCCTGAGCAGAATCCTGAGAGTTTCCAAGTGTGGCATGCCAAGAGCCCCTTTCTCCCCAGCTGCAACTGCAACTCCTCCATGCCGAGGCCAGTCAAGGTGGCAGCCGTGGGAGGCCAGAGTTATCTGAGCTCCATCCTCCGGTTCTTTGTCAAGTCCCTGGCCAGCAAGACCTCCGACTGGCTGAACTACATGCGCTTCCTCATCATCCCCCTCGGTAAAGTGGGGCAGCACCCAGGAGTGTCAGGGAGACCAGAGGCCCAGGCCATGGATGGAGACAACTGCTGCTGCCATTTCACTTGCTAATCCTTCACCTTCTCTGCTTTTCCGTCCACCAGGTTCTCATCCCGTGGCCAAATACTTGGGCTCAGTCGACAGCAGGTATAGCAGCACCTTCCTTGATTCTGGCTGGAGAGACCTGTTCAGTCGCTCGGAGCCCCCAGTGTCAGGTAGTGGCCCTTGAGCCCTCACCAGAGCCAGTCACCTAGATCATGAGACAGTGAAGCTGTGGTGGGGTGGGGAGGGCTTTTCACCCCTCACTGTGCCCATCAGGCACCTGGGTCATGAGACAGTACAGCTGGGGCGGGGCTTTTTCTCCCCATGGCCGCCCACCCATTACTGTGCCCATGCACTTTCCCAATGAATGTTGATTAAGTGCAGCTTCTCTACTTGGGAACTCCCCAGCTGCTGTGCGCCCTGCCACTGCTCACCTGGAAGTGGGCTGTGCTGGGCTGGCAGACGGACAGCTGTCCTTGTGAGGCTGAAATGTAAGAAATAGAGAAGTCACTGAGCAATCTCTTGATAAGTCAGTGATGCATACCAGCTGGTGTTTGCCTGACCCCAGTGAAATTGGCAGTATCAGAGCAAGGTTCATGGACAGAGAAGGCTGTCCTTTGGTTCATGATCCCTTTCATTTAAAACCAAGGTAGAAGAAGAAGAAAGAGAATAAACAAAACCCAAGGGGGTTTTAGAACCCCTTCCGCATCTCAGCTCCATGGCTCCTGCTGGTGTTGGGAGGGTGCTCTCCCAGGACTTGCCGGTTGCCAGCTGAAATGAACAGGCCGATCTTCGGGGCTTTTCTGCAGAGCAACTGGACGTAGTGGGGCGCGTGATGCAGTATGTCAATGGGGCGGCCGCAACACACCAGCTGCCTGTGGCTGAAGCCATGCTGACCTGCAGGCATAAGTTGTAAGTCTGACTTTGGGGGTTTCTTAAATAGTTTGGGTGGGCTCTGGGAGTCCTGAGAACTCTGTCCTTCACGTTTTCCTACTCCACACCCATTTTCCTTCTGTAGGTGCCAAGAACATGCAGTGTCTATAAAGTATCCCTTGCAGGCATTCTGCTCCACGCCCTGGGCCTCCCCTCCCGGGGGCGCTGGGCATGACTTCCGTTTCTTCTGCCACCCCACAGTGCTGAAGCAGCTGTCCTAGGCCTGCAGTGGGGAGCAGGCAGTGTAGTCTGTGGGCACAGGTCTTTTGCCCTGAGTTGGTGTGCTCCATATGTGCAGTGAGTCGCAGACCCTCCTGCCACTGTGAGATGTCACGGGAAGATGCAGTGTAGTGTGCCACCGTGGCACATGGAGAGCTCCGCGCAGGCGCATATGCTAACTGTAAAGCTTGTCTATCTCCCAACAGCCCTGACGAGGACTCCTATCAGAAGTTTATCCCCTTCATTGGTGTGAGTACTGCCTCCGTCCTCCGTACCCCTCCTCCTGGCCCTTCTGCCCACCCCTACATGTGTGAAAATGAAGGCTCACCTGCATCAGTGGCTCTCACGGGACAGATTTTGCCCTCTGAGAATATCTGGCAATAGGAGATGTTTTTGGTTATCACAGCTCAGGGTGAGGGTGCTCCTGGCATCTCGTGGGGAGAGGCCAGGGATGCTGCTGAACCTGAGCACACAGGACACTGCCGCACTGGAGAACTCTGTGGCCCCAAAGGTCAGTAGTGCCAAGGTAGAGAAGCCCTGGGCCAGGACACACATTGGGCTGTCCTTTCCATTTTATTTATTTTTTTCTGTTTTATTTATTTGCGTACTAGGGGTGGAACCCAGGGCCTTGCCCATGCTAGACAGTGGTGGTCTACCCCACTTCTGGGCTGTCCCTTTTTAGGGTCCTCCTCCTTCCCCAAATCATGGACTGTCCCTGGATTCACCCACTGGTGTCCCCTGCTTATTACACCAGACCCTGAATTTGGAGCCTGTGGACCTCTGGAGTAACATCTAGAGCGTAGCTTCTGAAGGCTCCTGGGAAGGGGAATAGTGAAGTGTAGTCTTCTGGGCAGAGGTCTGGGAATCAGAAACTTTTCCCCAGGCTCAGAAGGGCTCTGCCCTCTGGTTAGTCAGGAGAAGCCTATATTAGTGAATTTTACAGTAACGGAAGAACACCTGGATGCCAGCTGTACCAGCCATTGCTCTGTTTGTTGGGAACAGCTGGGTCCCAGGCACAGACTGACCTGCCTAGTCAGGGCCCCAGAGGAGACAGAGCACCCCACAGAAGAGAACCAGAAACATGCTTCTACTTCTCAGGCGTTCTTATTCCACTTCCAAATTAGCTTGTATATTTCTGTGTAATCTCCTTGAGGATCCTTGCATAGCTTTTTGGGGGGAAAGGCAGTGCTAATGGGCATGCCCAGCTCACCACTATGCCTGGTCACTGAACATTCAAGACTCTGGGTATCCTGAGTGATCTTAGCTGGGGAAATGGGCAGCTCTCCTTGGGCTCCTGGAGCTGCTCACTTAGCCACGCTGCAGGCCCTGGGACCTGGCCACAGCCCAGGCTGGCAGTTTGACCCATGCCTTCATGGGGGCTGCTGCTCTCTGGTCTCACAGGCACGCAAGAGGTACAATATAAAAAGTATCTTAGCAGTGTGGCTCAGTGGTGGAGCACTTGCCTAGCATATGAAAGGACCTGGGTTCCATCCCCAGCACGGTGATAGAAAAATAAGTTTTAGAGCCGCACAAAATGCCAGGGGAGCAAGGTAAGAGGGCAGCAGTGTCCTGGAAACCTGGAGTGTTGATTGATCCTCCGTTTCTTTCCTCAGTCTGTGAATGGCAGCAGTGTCCTCAGCAGCCTAGGGACAACTACTGCCACCCCTAGTCCCCTCCACTTCCAACCGCCCAAGCCAAGCTGCTCCTCTGACCCCACCTGTCATCAGACCACAGGGACAGTCACCAAGTGTGCCTCTGGCTGTGTCCTTTTCTGGCCACTGGAGGGCTCCCTTTGGCCTTCCAGAGTTCTCTATGGGGAATCTAAAATTCCTGAGCTGGCCTGGCCATGGGCACTCCAGATTCCAGGAAGTCGGAAAGGGGAAGGCTGGTGTCTGCGCCTTCAGTGTCTGCAGCTGGCTCACGTAGCACAGCGGCGATGATACGCCTGTGCAGCCAGAGGTGGAGCTGGCTTCGTGGCACCTATGTGTTCTTAGACCTGAGGGCAGGGCCCTGGCTGGTTCCTGCCTTTGGGTGGGCTTTCTGATATCCCCAGAGAAGAGCGCAGAGCCTCCTGGGCCCCTCCTTGTCTTGGCTGGCTTGTTTTCTCTTTGTGGTGCTGAGGATGGGGCCCAGGGCCTACACAGGCTGTGCCCCCACACCACCGTTGAGCCCCTGGACCGGGTTTCTCTTGTTTGTTTTTTAAAAGAGAGAAAGAGAGAGAAACAACCTATTTATTTTTTCATCTGGCCTTTATTTCTCCAGCACTTAGTTGTGTATGTGGTGCTGGGGTTTACACCTGGGTCCTTGCGCATGCCAGGCAAGCGCTCCAACAGCAGAGCCACTGCTCCAGCCCCTGGACTGGGTTCTTTCCACATTTTCTATACCCTGGGCTGCTCCAGATTAACAAAGATTTTCTGAGGGGCTGGAGCAGTGGTTCGGTTCAGTGGTTAAAGTGCTTGCCTGGCATGCACCAAGACCCAGGTTCAAACCCCAGTACCATGTACACAACTAAATGTCAGAGAAATAAAGGCCATTGATTCCCTCTTTCTCTCTCTCACTCTCTATTTTAAAAAAATAAAAATTTTTCCGAGCCTATGATAAAATTCTGTCCATGATGGCTGTAGTGCTGGCCCTGTTTCCAGCTGGATCAAACTTGCTTGAAGGACTTAACTAGGTGCCTTCCCTCCCCAGGTGGTGAAGGTGGGCCTGGTGGAAGATTCTCCCTCCACTGCAGGTGAGCCTGGCCTCTGGGCTCCTCTGGGGTGAGGTCATCTCTCTAGTGGTGTGGGCTACACGTCAGAGGTGTTGGGTATGCTTGGGAAGCTGCTTAGGCACAAGGACATTGGCTGCTTTGGCCCGCATGGTAGGGAGGGGAGGCAGGAGGAGCACAGGGCCCAGGAGGAAAACAGAGCTGCCACTGAGAAGAGTGGCCTCTCACTCCCTGCCACCAGCAGGTCAGGATGGCTGTCTCTGGCTGACGGTGTTTGTCCCCCTGACAGGCGATGGGGAGGATTCACCTGTGGTCAGCCTTACCGTGCCCTCCACATCTCCACCCTCCAGCTCAGGCCTGAGCCGAGACGCAACGGCCACTCCTCCCTCCTCCCCGTCCATGAGCAGCGCCCTCGCCATTGTGGGGTAAGCTTTTGCCCAGACCAGTCTGTCCTGCCCTGTCCCTTCAGCCAGGCCCAGCAACCTGACTTCCCAGGCACAGATACAGGTGAGAGAGAACTCAGAGGTCACTCACCACCAGCAGGTCACTGGACAGCTCAGTGCAGTGGGAGGCTCTTCCTGCCTGGCAGAGGCCCTTTGTGCTCCAAGGGGTGGGGCTCCCGGTGTGGTAGAAGGAGTGGGCTGTGGGAGGTAAGCGCAGCTGGCCTGAGTGGCTGTGCTGTCTGCTGTATCAGCCTGGGCAGGTACCAAGCTGAGTTTTGCGTACGGTAGAGGTGAGCTGGCCGCCTCGGGGGCCCGTTGTGTAGCTTGAACATGAGCCGGTGTCATGGGACGCTGCGGTGTGGTGCCCTCCTGGAGCTGAGGTTCCTGGCTGGCCTACAGCACAGAGGCAGCGCAGACCCCCTGACGGCTGCAGGGAGGAAGGGCCTTAAGAATCTCAGCCTGAGCTGAGCTGGAGAGAGGGGGCTGCTTCTAGGTCATGCTCAGGGGCAGCGAGCAGTGCCCTGTCCTCTTTCTTCTGCCTCCACCTCTTTCCTTTCCTACTAGCACCCAAGAGGGAGGCACTGGCCAGTGGCTTTTCTAGAAGCCCCAGTGACTGTCACAGCCTTTGATGCTCCCAACCTTGACCTCCCATCCTCTCTCTTCACATTGTCCTTCATGGACTTGTGCCTTGTCTGGAAGGGACAGTGTAGGAAACAGCCATGTGGAAGTCCAGGAACCCTGGGACCATCCCCTACCTCAACCTCTTTTTTCATCCAATTAAGCTTGTTTTTTTAATGCAACCACTAAAAATGAGGCAGAAAGAAAAATCAGATGACTTTCAGAACCATGTGCCTATTGTGTCTGACGCCTTCTTTCAAGAAAACAGCAGCCCTTTCTCCCTAGGAGCTAAAATTATCACTGAGCTGAAAGTGCCGTACCTAAGCGAAAGCACAGGTCAGCATCCACCGTCCTGAGGCTGCCCTGGAGCCCCCGAGGTGCTTCTGCCGCCGCCTGCTTCCTCTCTCCAGCCCTCCGCCTGGCCGTGTGGGCGCGTGTGTGGGTGTGCATGGGTGTGTGTGTGCCTGTGTGCACACTCCTTCACAAAGCTTCCTGCCCTGCCACTCACCTGGGATGGTTTTATTTGGCTTCCTGACTGGGTTGGGCCTTTATCCCCTCCTGGTTTGGTTCTCAGATCAGCCTGATTCTCTGTGCTCACGTGAGCCGCTTCTGTAACTGGAGGGAACACAGAGCTGCCCAGCTGACCTTGCCCCCATCTCCTCCCAGAGGCTGGCTGCCTCCTCACCCCCACTTGTGGCCCAAGTAGTTAGGTGTGGAGGGCAAAGCTGGTTTCTTGTTTTCATCCCCCTTCTCCAGGAGTCCCAATAGCCCGTATGGGGACGTGATTGGCCTCCAGGTGGACTACTGGCTGGGCCACCCAGGGGAGCGGAGGAGGGAAGGTGACAAGAGGGATGCCAGCTCTAAGAACACCCTCAAGAGCGTCTTCCGCTCAGTACAGGTTTCCCGCCTGCCCCATGGCGGGGAATCCCAGCTTTCTGGCACCATGGCCATGACTGTGGTCACCAAAGAGAAGAATAAGAAAGGTAAAGTGCCATGTAAGGCCAGAGAAGTGCAGGGGCCACCACCCTCCCCCACCTCCCACCTTCTTTCAGGGTCTGGAATAGAATCTGCATCTGGTCAGGGTGCTCAGAAGGGCTGAGGGGAGCTTAGCGGTAGTGTCTTCCTGGTATGTGCAAGGCCCCAAGCAGCAAAAAAAAAAAAAAAAATGTCAGTGGATGGGACACAGGTGGCAGTATGCATATCACGTGACCAGCCTGGGCCCAGCGAGACACCCTGCCTCCCCTGGGTACAACACCATACCTTGTGTAAGCAGGAAACTGAGGTTCTGGCTGCCCAGCCCATGGGCACTGTGGCCCGTGGCGCAGAGCGTGAAGAACTCTGCAGAGAAGCCTCACGAGGAGAACACAACTACTTTAAGAGTGAAGGGGAATCAGCTCTTCTAGATCAGAGGGGTGGCTTAAGGGCCTGGAGGCAGAGTTGTGGGGGCTGGGCCCTGCGCTCCGGTGAGTGAGGCAGGATCCCCACAACCAGGCTGCTGTTCAGGCAGCTTGCCTCTAGCAGGCTGGAACCCCGCTGCTCTGATTGTGTACCTGCTGCAGCTGAGGATCCTGCCTCCTGGGCTCAGAGCAGCTGCGCCTCTTCCTGCGCATGCCCTTCCACCCTCCAGAGCTCCCCAGAGGTTCGGGCAGGGGCTGTGCCAGGCTCGCAGCCAACACCTGCAGACTGCAACATAGAGACTTGCTGAGGGCTCTCAGCCGAGCAGTGCCCTCTATGTCCTCTGCTGCTTCCTGGGGCTGGGGCCAGGGTTTGTGCAAATACCTGCCCCATATCACCTCCTTTGCCCTGGGCTCAGCAAGCCCCACACAAGGAGCCAGGCCCTAGGTGCCTAGAACATTCCAGTTGAAAGAAACCAGGTCGTGACGGTTCAAATGATAGGCCCAGGGAGGAGTGCAGGAATGTGCAGATCCTGACCCACGGCCCCATCAGAAGCACAGGGAGGAGACAGGCCTTCTGCCAGTTACCTCCCCTTGCCCCAGCAAGACAGAAGCACTGGGGATGGGGAGGAAAGGGGTGGCTGCTTCCCAGGGCTGCAGCAGAGGTTCCTGCTGCCTTTGCAGTTCCCACCATCTTCCTGAGCAAGAAACCCCGGGAAAAGGAAGTGGATTCCAAGAGCCAAGTCATCGAGGGCATCATCCGCCTCATCTGCTCTGCCAAGCAGCAGCAGACCATGCTGAGAGGTGCGCTGGTGTATTGGCAGACATGGGAGGAGCTGTGGTCCTCCCCAAGGGATGGGGAGATGGCCTCAGCTGCCCATCACCGCTCCCTTCCCTATTGCCCCCAGTGTCCATCGATGGAGTCGAGTGGAGTGACATCAAGTTCTTCCAGTTGGCAGCCCAGTGGCCCACTCACGTGAAGCACTTTCCAGTGGGACTCTTCAGTGGCAGCAAGGCCACCTGAGGCCCTGCCTTCTGGCTACTCCCTCCTGGCACTGCCATCCAGCCTCACCGCCTGTGGGCAGGGGGAGGCCAGCAGGCTGGGCCCAGCACCCCTTTCCTGGCACTGGGGCCCACCCTTCACATGCCCAGTCCTGAGGGACACTGACACTGGGGATGCTGTCCTCCCCTCCCTGGTCACCCTTCCTCCCTCTGGCTCCAGCCCCAGGACAGGTGGGCCCTGCCTTCTGGTGCCCGTAGTCCCTGGAACTGTCCTGTGGGCCTGCCCCTCCTGGCTCCCACCTCTTTCCTTGTGGCACCAGTTCCCCCCAGGAATGGGACACACGGAATCCTGGTCCACAGTGGGAGAGCCCAGCTCTTCCCACACCCACCCCAGCCATCAGGCTCACATTCTCCAGGGCCCCACTGCCAAATACCACTCGCCCCACCTGCACCCAGTGGGGCAGGCCGGGGCCACTCCCCTCTCCTGCAGGGATCTCTGCCTACCTGTAGCCCCCAGTGGAGGGTGAGGGGTGCCTGAGTGACAGGTGTTTCTGGAGTGGAAGGATCTTCCCAGTCCTCCCTGTGCACAGCTCCTACCCCACCCAGGTCCCTGTACGTCAGGTTTCCTGAGCATTTCTTTTGTTGTTTGCACGGCCAGTCCCTTGGTTGCTCATGTAAACCCCATGCACCATCCTGTCCTTGTGGCTTCCTTGTTGGTGATGCTCTTCCCTTCACCCTCCTGCCCCTCCACTTAGCTCAGCCCTGCCGGGCCAGGAGAGGTGGAGGCAGACCTTCCCTGACACCAGCTGTGCATCACCCTCACCCCAACAATTGTCTCCCCTTCCCCTTTGTTCCACCTCCTCCCTGCTGGGGCAGCCGGGCAAAGACCTGTCTACCTGGTCACCCCTCCCACAGCCTCCTTCCTCCCTCTTGTCACCATGACAGACCCTTCCTCAGCCTCCTGCAGTTGTTCTCAGGACAGGCTGAGGGTGAGGGTACAGGGACAAGCCCAGCCTCCATCCACTGGCACCTCCAGAGCTTCTCCGTCACCCTCACTGCTCCTAGAAGTTGTGGCACAGAACTGCGTTTTGAAAGTGTTTTCTCACTCTCCAGGCCTCCCCTAAAGTCCTCCAGCCCTTCCAGCCCTGCTGTCCAGAGCATCTCTTGGGCCTGAGGCTGGAGGTGAGGGTGGGAGGACAGGATGATGTTGGATTTTTCATTCAATAAACTGGTGATTTCTTACCAACTGCCTTGGGCTTCTGTGCCCATGACTGTCATCGGGGCTGTCCACACCCCTCAGCAGGATGCAGCAGAACTCCGTCCAGAATCAGCTAGGCGCACGGGTGGAAAAGCAGCACACTCCCATTTTCTCCATTTGGAAACCAGTACGATTGTGTCTCACCCAGGCAAAGGTCAGAAACGGGAATGGTGCCCACACCAGACCCCATTTTCCTCCAGGACCCTGTCCCCAGTCCGCAGCCCACCTCTCAAGGCAGAGGTACGTGTAGGGAAGGTTCTGCTCTTCTGAAAGTCTTAGGCTAAAGAGGTCTTTGCCTCTGCAAGTGGCAGGACTGGGGCTAGGGACCGTCTTTTGAGTTTACATTCCTTCTGGCCCTTAACACATAGCCACTGCTTCCTGGGTACGTGGGTCTTTGCCTGTGTTCCCCAGACAGAGGCCGACACACAGGGCCCCCCTGGAAGGAAGTGCCTAGAGGTGAGGGCTTGCAGGGCAGGGGTACAGCTTGTGGTTCCACTCTGCGGGAAGAGCCCAAGCAGGACAGGCTATTGCTGGCCGAGCCCTTTGCCCAGACGTGCTAACTTGAGTGTCGCCGAGATCCAGCTGTGTAGCCCTGCAGCAGACTTCTTGAGCATAGAAGAGGGCAGGAGCACTGCCACAAGACAGTGGACAACTGCAGGCAAAAGTCTTCAAAAGAGGGGCTGGAGCCATGGCTCAACGGTTACAGTGCTTGCCTGGCATGTGCAAGGACGCAGATTCGAACCCCAGCACCACGTACACAACAAAGTGTTGGAGCAACGAAGGCCACATGAAAAACTAAACAAAATCTATTCTCTCTCACTGTCCCTCTCTCTCTCTAAAAAAAAAACCAAAAAACAAAAAAACCTCTTCAAAAGAGCTGGCCAGCCTCCACTTCCTCCCCTTGGGCTTTTTCCCTCAATCCCAGTGAAAATTCCCTTGCCAGACACTGACCACCTGGGATGTCAAACCCAAGGGTTAGTGTTTCCTTTGATCTTTCAGCCTTTGATGCAAATGACCATTCCTTCCTTGCCCTTCTCCACTGGGCCTGTAGACTGGACCACACTTGCTGTCCTCCCCACTCACTGGCTACAGCTCTGGGGCTCCCCTCCTGCTCCCTCCTCAGCCTGGGAACACTGAGAACACAGAGCTGTGCTCTTCCAGGAGACCTCTCCCCCTGGAACTGGAAACTCCATTCCTCAGCTGCCAAGCGTGGAAACTTTGGGATCCTGCTTGATTCCTCTTTCTCATTCCCAACATCCAGTCCATCAGCAATTCTAGACTTTCCCTTCAAGAAAAATCACCATTCTCATTGCCACGATTATGCCTTCTCTGGATGCTGCAGTAGCCCAATTACCTCTGCTTCCAGCCTGCCCTTCCTGCCCTCTATTCTCCACACAATAACCAGAGAGAGCTTTGTAAAAGGTTGAGTGGCGCATGCCTGTAATCCCAGCATCTCAGGAGGCTAAAACAGGAGGATCACAAGATCAAAGCCAGCCTCAGCATCTTGGCGAGGCCCTGAGCAACTTAGTGAGACCTGTCTCAAAATAAAATATTAAAAGTGCTGGGGGCTGGAGCGGTGGTTCAGTGATTACAGAGCTTGCCTGGCATTTCAAGGACACGGGTTTGAACCCCAGCACCACATACACAATGAAGTGTCAGAGCAACAAAACCCACATTAAACACTAAATAAAACTGATTCTCTTTCTCTCTCTCTCTCTCTCTCTCTCTCTCACTGTGCCCTCTCTCTCTTTAAAAAAAAAAAAAATTAAAAGGCTTGGGGATGTAGCTTAGCGGTAAAGAGCCCTGGGTTCAATTCCCGGTACCAAAAAAAGAAAAATGTTGAGTGAATAGGTTTCTTTTTTTTTTTTTTTTTTTTTAAGAGAATCAACTCTTTTGGACTGGAGTGGTGACTCAGTGGTTACGATGCTTGCCTGGCATTCCTGAGTACCCAAGTTCAAAGCCCTGCATCACATACACAGCCGGGTCTCAGAACGACGAGGGCCACATGAAAAGCTAAATGGAATCGATTCTCTTTCACTGTCCCTCTCTCTTTAAAGAAAAAAAAAAAGAATCATCTTCATCTAGCTTTCCATCGGTCTTTGTTTCTCTGACACTTGGTTGTGTATGTGGTGCTGGGGTTCGAACCCAGGTCCTCATGCACGCCAGGCAAGAGCTCCAAACTGCTGAGCTGCTGCTCTAGCCCCAGAGTGAATAGTTTCAGTTGTTGATCCTAAGTGTCCAGTGGCTTCCCTTCTCATCAGGACTACAATCCAAAGCCCCCAGGCAATCTGCCAGGCCCACTTGGCCTACCCCCCACCAGGGGCTGCTTGACCTGAGCTGCTCCTCCCAGGTCTCTGAGGCTGAGCCCTCAGTCATGGCCCTTGTTCCTGTCTCAGCTTAAAAGTCTTTTCAGGGGACCTATCTCTTACTCTTCCTTCTTGCTCCTCAGCATTCAATTATTCATTTATCTCTTTTGCTAAAATGTAAGCAGATCGAAAAAAAAGGCCTTTTTTTCCTGCTAGATCTCAGCAGCAGAATTGACTGCATAGGTGCAGACGAAATGAATGAAGATCCCTCCTTCTTGCTGCTGGATGGGGTCCCTGATCTAAATGTACCCTGCAAGGCACCTTAACCCTCAGCCCAGAGGACACTTGTGTTTCCTAGTGGGCTCTGGAGTAAGAAAAGGAACATCTGCCCTAAGCCAAAAGAAGGAGGGAGGCGTGAAGGTTCCCAGGATACTGAGCACCAGGCACCTGGAATGAAGGTGCTGGCTCAGACCTTGAGAAAGTTCTGACCTGTCATGGACAGAGCAAAGCTGCCCTTGGGACACAAGAGACATCCTCTAGTGGTGAAGGAGTGGCATTTTGGTGCAGAAGGCCAGACAGCCCTCATCTAGCCCACACACCAACTCCTGATTGGCTTGCTTTTATTTATTTTTAAGGTTTTGGGTTTTTTGTTGTTTGCTTTGGGGTGGGGGGTTTTGGTACTGCAGATTGAACCCAGGGGCACTTTACAATCACTGAGCTGCATCCCTGTTTTTTAAAATTTTGAGATAGGGTCTTGCTAGGTTGCTGAGACTGGCCTCCAACTTGGGATCCTCCTGTTACAACCTCCCAAGTCACTAGAATCACAGGTGGGTGCCATCATACTTGGCTTTGATGAGCTTTATTAGAATTCCTTTCGATTTACAGAAAGCGGCAAAGATGGAAGAAAGGTGGCTGTAGGGCCGAGGATGTAGCTCAGTGGCAGAGCACTTGCTCAGCATGTGCAAGGCCCTGGGTCCAATACCCAGCTCTACTGGAAAAAAAGAAGAACAACTGGTGGTGCACTCCTGTAAGCCAGCGACTGGGGAGGCTGAAGCAAGAGGATCGCAAGTTTGAGGCTAGCCTCAGCAACTTAGCGAGACCCGTCTCAAAATCAAATATAAAACAAGAGGGCTGGGGATGTGGCTCAGTGCCCCTGGGTTCCATCCCAGGTACAAAAAAAAAAAAGAGTGGTTGTACACCCTGCCCCCCACCCCCTGTTGCGAATGCGTTAACATTTGTGTGGTACGTTTGCCATAACTAATGACAAATGCTGCCAATATGACATCCCTGATGACGGTGACCTTGCTCACTGGGCCGTTTGCCAGGATTCCTCACTGTAAAGTTCCGTCCACACAGGCATGCCAGGCAAGCACCTTAACTGCTGAGCCAGCGCTCCAGCCCAGACTGTTCTAGATGAGTGACTTCTCTCATCAGCCGGCTCCTGTGTCCGAGGACGGATGGCATCAGTAGCTGTCCTGTCACCCACCAGGCGTTTTCTTTCAGCCAGGCCTCTGCCGAGCACTTTACATGGCTTGATGCTGAGGCCTCAGCCCTTTAACATCAATGCTGCAGCTGCCTCCTTTGCCCAGGGTCAGGTGCCGCCACTCCCATCTGGGCCCCCACAGACGGCTCCATCTCCTATGGCCAGAGCAGGACTCTTGATTTGCGACTGCCTCCCCACGTACCCCCACCTTGGCAAATGGCACCAGCATCCATTGTGCCTCCGCCAGAGCCTCTCCCAGGTTAGAGCCTGCAGGGCCTCAATATGATAGGTTGAGGATGGCACTTCACCTCTGAGGTCTCCTTCCTGAAACCTTTATCTTCACCATCTAGGTGTAAGAAAAACATCAGACAAATTCCAGCCGAGGAACAGTCCACACAAAACCTGACTTGTACTCCTCCAAACTGATAAGGCTGGGGCTGAGGCTCAGTGGCAGAACACGTGCCTTGCATGCACCAGGCCCTGGGCTGGGATGTAGCCCATTCCTGTCCTTCAGCGCACAGGGACCTGTCCATCATCACAGCTGTTGCTACTTACCAGGCCTACACTGTAGCTCCTTCTCCTGGCTCACTGGACCATTCCTTTGTCTTCCAGGCAGCTTCCTTGTGGGCTGTTTTGGACTTCCCCGCTTCCCAGAAGCCCAGTTGTCGGTCTCTCTTGGCCCTTTGTTCACCGTTACCTGCAGTATCTCTCTGTGCTGGCTTGACAGACTCACTCGGAGAATGAGTGTGAACTTACGACTAACCAGGCCAGGGGCAGTGCACACACCCAGCAGCTCAGAGGCAGGAAAATCACAAGTTCAAAGTTCAAAGCCAGCTCAGCAACTTAGAGCCTATCAAAATAAAAATAAAAAGGGCTAGGGATGGGGCTGGAACAGATGGCTTAGCAGTTACCACGCTTGTCTGGCACGTGCAAGGATGCAGGTTCGAACCCCAGCACCGCATACACAAGGAAGTGTCGTAGCAACGAAAGCCACATGAAAAACTAAATAATAAAAAAAAATTGCTTCTCTCTCTCACTGTTCCTCTCTCTCTTAAAAAAAAAAAAGCTAAATAAAATTGATTCTCTCACTGTCCCTCTCCCTCTTTAAAGGGGGAGGGCACTGGGGATATTGCTCAGTGCTTAAGTGCCCCTGGATTTAATCCCTGGTACCAAAAAAACCCGATATTACCTAGTATTACTATCTTAGAATGAGATTGTGCCTTGACCCTGAGATAAGGGAGAGCTGATGGGCTGCAGGCAGAGACACCCAGCTGGCTGGGTACACTGGAGGACACAGGAACTGTCTCCAGATGAGGTCATGAGTTCAAGGGCTGTTGTGGCATTTCAGTCGCTCTGACCAAAAGACCTGACAAAAACAACTTAGAGGAGAAAAAGTTGATTTTGTCTCACGGTTTCAGAGGTGCAGTCCATAGTCCACCACCTCCACAGCGCTGGGCCCAGATGAGGTGGAACCTTAAGGCGGAAGGGCGTCCTGGAGGCCAGCTCTGGGTTCATGGAGCCAGGAAGCAGAGCTCCGCTCACCAGGACCAAGACATAACCCCCAAAGGCACACCCTAGGGACCTACTTCCTCCAGCCACAGCCCCCTCACAGTTACCACCCAGTTAATCCACTCAGTGGCTTAATCCACCCATCGAGTCAGAGCGCTCGTAATCTAATCATTGCACCTGAACATTTTGGAGGACACCTCCTATCTAAACCATAACAGTGATTTAGAAACAATGTGACCAGGACATAGACTAAAGGAAGGGTGGACGGGTGAGAGCTGCATAGGTCTGAGAGGGGTTTGGGAGGCAGTCAACGGGTCGGGTGGCTGGTGAGGGGGAAGGAGCGACAGTGAGGCGTCCCTGCAGATCTGCACAGGAGATGGTGTGCAGGTCCAAGGGGAGGCCGAACATCCGGGGCTGCTGGACATGGAGAGCTGAGCCAAGGAGAGGGGAGTCACCCGCCGGCTCCCTCCTCCTGACCAGGCCACGCAGCCTCCTCCGTCAGCACCGCCCTTCTCAACATCTGCGAGTGGAGACCCTCCTTTCCGACTCTGCCTTACTGTTATTCATTTCATTTCGTTCTCCATGTTTTCTCTCTGGCAACACTGTAAGCAGAGACTCCCACTCCCTAAGTACAGCGTCTGTCAAATGGTAAGCTTGTTGGTGGAGATAACTACAAAGAACAGTGTCTGTTATGTACTAGGCTTAATGTGAAAACTCTGGACTTTGTGCTTCCCCCTTTTTTTGTTTTTTTGGTTTTTTTTTTTTTTTTTAGTTCTCTCCAGGAATCAACAAAGTTGGTATTAAGAACCCCATTTTAGGGCCAGAGCAGTGGCTCAGCGGTTACAGCGCAAGTAAGGGGTTCAAACCCCAGCACCACATACACAACAAAGTCTTGGAGCAGTGAAGGCCACATGAAAAACTAAATAAAAACTGTTTCTCTCTCACTGTCCCTCTCTTACTAAAAAGAAAAAGGAACTCCACTTTACAGACAGAATGACAGAGCAGCCCCGCCTGACAAATGGTGAAAAACAGCCTTGACCTTAGCTGAGTCTGACCCCATGTTCCCTCCACTGAGCAGGGCAGGGCCCTTCTAGCCTAGCTGGGAGGCCACATGGATGGGAGGCTACAGAATTGCCATGTGGCTGCCAAGACAGAGGACTGACTCTGGAGAACTCTTGAGTGGACTTGATCTTGGCTCAGTGGCAGAATCCACAACCAGAAGCGTCCATGGTGGGAGGGCTGCCTAGGAATTGGGGGACACAGCCACCACTCTCCAGCACTCAGGGATGAACCTGCGGGGGTTCCAAGTGGGATGAGATTCTTGGCAAAAGTGCCCCCAGAAAGCTACCAGAGGGAAAAAAAATAATGTAAGGAAGCAAAGTTCCATGGGACGGTGGCTTCTGAGGAAACAGCAGGAGTGATCTTCAGGGAGATCACTATCAAAAGTAGCAAGAATGTCCCCAGGGCATAGGGGCATAGACGGGACAGGGGCTGCTGAGCACTGCAGAAAATGGCAGAAGGAGCTGAATCACCATCGGGCACTGATTCCTCCCTTTACTCCCCATTCACTGAGCACCCAGCAGCGGCCTGGCAGGAGACCAGCAGCTGCCAGGGAAGAGCAGGGCTGAGCAGGATGAGCTAACAGGCCCTTCCCTTGGCAGAAGCACAGTGTAATCCTCAGAACCAGATAGAAAGCAAGCGGCTGAAAGGTTAACCGTGCGCAAGGTTAAGTGCTGAAAGCAAGATAGGGGTATGAGAACGGGCAGGGAAAGGCCCAGCCCTCCCTCTTCCAGAGACCAGAGCAGGCAGGGCCACCGCCTGAGGACAGGCACAGAGGACCCACAGAAAGCCAGTCAGCAAGAAGTTAGCAAATACCACCGAGGGGTATTGAAAACTGCACTCCACTCATCTGGGGAAAGGCCATACAAGGAACGCGCTCCTTCATTAGGCAGAAAGAAAACAGGCAAGGGGGCAGGGGCAGCAGGTGTGCAGGTGGAGCTGGGTGTTTTGCACGGGGGCCTGTACACACAGGCGGAGAAGTGTGTATGGCCACCAGCGCCTCTGCTCCTGGGTGAGTCGGCCTTGGGCCGTGTTGGGGGTGAGCATGCAGCCTGGCCCAGGTTCTCTTGATCCCAACTCTGTTCAGTCGCCACTCTCAGGGACAAAACACTTTGCATTCTAGATTTGAGAAGGACTTAGCCCTTAGAAAAGCAGGATTAAAAAACCAACCCCTGCTCTCTCACTCGTAGCAGCTGCTTCCCTTCACTGGGCCTCAGTTTCCCTACCGGTAAAACAAAGGCATTGAAACAGCAGCTTTCATCCTGGGGTGCACATCACAAGAACCAATGGAAGTTTTTAAGTAAGAGGTACCCAGGGCACCCCCTGGCACTATCAAATCTCAGTCTCAGAGGGAGAACCTTCCAACAAAGTTCTTTCTCAAGGCCTGAAACTCAGCCTTGCTAAGGAGAGCAAAGGTTCCCTGCCTCCAGATTCTCCTTTTCCCTCTGTGAACTGGACATGCTGGCGAGTGTGGGGTGTAGTCATTGAAGGGAAAAGAGGCTGGAAAAGCAGGTGAAAAGGAGGGTACAAGGCGCAGAAAGGAACCAGACCTCAGTGGATCACGGAGATTTATTGAAATGGTTGCAGGGATGCACTTTCCAAGTGGAAAATGGCCGCTTGGCTTTTGGATAGGTGGTCTTTTATAGGCTGATTTGGGTGGGGGTCATATCAGGGCTTTCAGTAGGTAGAGATTAAACTGAGTTTCTCAGTAGGGTGAGGATCCGCTGATAAGGGCCAGAGTCTGTAAATTCAGTGAGTAGGGGGTTTACTGCCTGGCTGAGTGGCCTCTGGCAATTTTCCATATCCATCAATCACAATGGAGCGATGGAGCATAGCCAAGGCACCCTTAGCGGACAGGGCCAAAGTGGGGGCTGAAGCACAATAGAGGCCAAATGTGAAAGACTCCAACCCTCAGGGACTCTGGAGGAAAACTGGCAGCGCTGCTGGGGGTAGGCGCTGGAAAACTGAGAACTGCCCTTTGCCCCAACTTGTATGAATGCCTTTTAAAGGCTGGAAAGGAAAGTCACTGGCAAAAGTTCAAGACTGAGAAGAAAGATGTGCTCAGTGTGACTGGGGTGGACATGCCTCGGTCCTTGGCTGATCGCAAGCCTCACTTGGGGTGGCTCTCCATGTTGGCCTGGCTTTCAGCGTCACAGTGGGAAGGTGCCATGGAGTTTCATGCTTTGTTTTGTGCTAGAGATCAAACCCAGGATCTCACACACGCTAGGTAAGCTATCCTGAGCTCCAACCCCAGCCCCAAGGGTGGCATACTTTTTAAAAGGGAGACTGTTGGGGCTGAAATAGTAGCCCAGTGGTTGGAGCATTAGCTTGACATGCGTAGGACCCAGGTTCAAACCCCAGCACCACACACACGACTGTCAGACAAGCTAAAGCCAGATGGAAAAAAAAAAAAACAACAAAAACGGTTTCTCTTTCTTTCTTTCCCTGCTCCGCCCAAAAAAGAGACTGTCCTTATGTGGTTGGTACAGTTCATTCTTTGGATCTTTAGAACCTGGGCGGAGCCCCACGTTCTGAGCAAAGTCTAGACTGACAGGAGAAATCAGGATGGGGAAGGGGCAGGAGACTGCAGTAGGCCTAGGGAAAGGGGAGGGGGCCAGCCCAGGCAGGAGAGGGGTAAGACACCATCCTGTCTCCAAGTACCTTCATTGGCTGTGGGTAGGTCCTGCAGGAAGGCACTCTGGGGGTTAAGGAAAAACTTTCCAACCTTTAAAACTCTACAGAGGAAGACCACCTCCATCAGAGAAGGTGCTGAGGGAATTCCAACAACCCCAGCTTGCTGAATCCTATGCACTGCATGGGAACACCCCAGGTCTCCTGTATGCGTCAGACCTCATTATAAGGCTTTTGTCCCTAGAGGAGGTCATCTTGCTGAGTGCTGGGTGGAAGGGAGCTACCAACCTAGGGTTATAGAGAATCAGACCAGAACCTGGGTTTAAAGGCAGTCAGCAAGACCAAGTCAGCATCCTTGTGACTTCGTAAACCAATCTTTATCGAGCACTGCTGTGTCCCCAGTAGGAGTTAGCTGGGGTGAACAAGACAGGCAGGTCTTGGCCTGCATTCTAGAATGTGGGGAGCAACCCTACAAGAAAAATGTTAGAAAGGCTGATGTTAAAGAGTTAAATGGATGCACTTCAGAGACTGCTCTAGGAGGGGATTGGGAAATTGAGGAGGTGACATCTAATCCAAGTCCCAAATGATACCATCACAAACCAAAGACACTCACTTTGTCTTGATCATCTGGTAAAACAGCACCTGCCATGGGGTTCGCCCGAGACAGTCCCCCCTGAGAAGGGCAAATGCACTGTCTTATCTGCCTCAAAAAACAGGGGCATAATTAAGGTCTGGACACCCTAACCGTGACAATACAAAGGTTAAAACTGTTAAGGAGTCAGGGCAACAGCAGATTCCCAGGACCTTTAATTTGCTACAGAATTTATTTTCTCCCACTCCCCAGCTATGTGTGTCTCAACTTCAGAGCTACTCCTTCTTATCACAGGCCAAGCTGTTCCTGCAGGACGCTGCCGCCGGCATCCACAGGAGGTATAGGAGAGAGGTGACTTTTGGTTCCAGGATGGCTGGCTGGTTACCCCTCCCTAGAAATTGTTTAAACGGGGGGGGGGGGAACATCTTTTGAAATGCACCTTAAGCTAATTAACATTCCCCAACTCTAGCCCACCCCTACTCTGCCACTTGAACAATACTAGCTCTCGGTCGAGCCGGCGGCGTGACGCTCTCTTGATCCCTGCTGTGCTGCCCTTCTGTTGGTGCAACGCGTCCCAATAGCCTAGTTCCAATTGCAGCTGTGCCTTTATCTGAGTCTGGGTCGGAGAGCACAGGAACCCGCCGAGAACACTCCCACAGGGGCTGCACCGACGCCCGCCAGCTCCTTGCCACCTGTCTCTCTTGCCTGGAGGCCTCCGTTCCTTCTCCAGAAGAGGCCCTAAGACGCCCTCAGTTACCTACAGGGACAAGGACAACTCCGAAAGAGGGGTGGGGATTGGGGTTCGTCTCTAGGTACAAATGATCCGGGGTCAGAGAGCTGAAGTGCGCATAACAGCAGCACCCACTACAACAGGTCTGGCTGAGCGTCATTAAAGCACCCAACACACAGTAGGCGCCCAAGAAGTGGCAACAGCACCAGGGAATGCGTACTGCCTCGCTCTGGCCTCCCGGGGGTCCGGGTCCCCGCCCTGCCCTCAGTTTCCCCGCAGGCCGTGCACGGTGTCCCCAGCAGCTGCACGCGAAGGAACCTCCGGCCGCGGCAGCTGCGCAGGTAGCCCCGCCCCGCCCCTCGCTGGCCCCGCCCCGCCCCCGGGTGGCCGAGCTGCGGGAGCCGGCCCGGCCCGCGCGCTCCCTTAAGGCAGCTGGCCCGCGGAGGAGCGTGTTTCGGCCCCTCCGACCGCGCCGAGGTAGCGGCTTCACCTTTAAGGCGGCGCGGGGGCTGCTGGGAAGGCCGGCGGGATGGAGGCAGCGGGACCGGCTCACGGCCGCGGATCCGGGTGAAGCGGGGTGGGAGCCGGGGCCGGGGCCGGGACCCGAGCCGGAGCCAGAGCCAGGCGGGGCCGGAGGCGCAGGTCGGCACCGCCGATCCAGACGCGATACAGGGTCAGGCCCTGAAGGGGAGGGGCTGCGGCCGGCCTAGGGGAGGGGTCGTCGTGGGCGCGGCTTCTGGAGGACCGGGCCGGCGGGCGGGGAGGGGGCGCGGTCCTGGGCGCCCGGGCCCCGGCCTTCTCCGCGAGGGGCCTGCGGGGCGCCGCGCCAGCCTCTGCGAGGAGTCGTGGCGGGCGCGGCCTGAGCCTGCACCGGGAGGGGCTCTGCGGTTCGGCCTGCCGGTGGGGGAGGGGCTGTCGCAGGGCTGGGGCCGGGTGGCCGAGGGGCCGGGGTCGTCCGTCCCCGGGTGCGCCCCTGCGATCTGCGTAAGGTGCCCTGCACCGCGTCGGGATTGGAGGAATTCCGGGAAAGCCCCGAGACTGGGCTTTCCCCGGAGCCGGTGGTCCGAGTCGGAATCAGGGTCCAGCCTGCCCAGCCGCACCGCATTGCGTCTCCCTGGCCCAGACGAGCCTGGCGCGCCCCCTGTAGGCCGAACGCGGGCACGGTGCAGGCGGCGAGCTGGAGAACCCGGACACCCCGGGGACCCAGGCGTCCGGGGACTGCCGGTGTTTACCAAATCGGGGGTGGACGGCGGTGTGACCTTAGGCCGGGTGCCCGCCTGCCCACCCCTCGCCTTCACAGGCGGCACGACCATGGCCACGATGGTGCTTCCGCGGGAGGAGAAGCTGAGCCAGGATGAGATCGTGTTGGGCACCAAGGCCGTCATCCAGGGACTAGAGACCCTGCGTGGGGAGCATCGTGCCCTGCTTGCTCCCCTAGCCTCGCATGAGGCCGGCGAGGCCGAGCCAGGCTCTCAGGAGCGTTGCCTTCTCCTGCGCCGCTCCCTGGAGGCCATAGAGCTGGGGCTGGGGGAGGCCCAGGTAGGTCATTCTGGGATGCGATGGGAGGGAGGTCATGAAGGATTGAGCTTGCTAGAGGAATCCTGGTAATGTAGGAACAGAATTTGAACAGGGAACCACCTGTCCCCTTGAGCCCATGTTAGGACTGCAATAATTTTTTTTTTGAAGACATGAAAGCACTTTGGAGACCACAGCCTGCCCCAGGAGACCTTCACCCTTGTTCCCACCTCTAGTCCTATCTCCCTTCTACCCCAGACCAGATGGGTAGGAGAACAGAAAGAAGATCCTTAAGAAAATAACCCTCCCCATCATTGTTCCATTAATTCTTTATCTGATTTATTATGTGCTGGGCAACAGTTAATGCCAGGGATACAGGTTCAACAAAGCAGACGACATTGCTTCTGTAATCTAGTAGAGAAAGAAACAGGGACTGGAGAGGTGGCTCAGCAGTTACAGTGCTTGCCTGGCATGTGCAAGGTCATGGGTTCGAGAAAGAAACACATGGATGATTTGAACAAATTGTGACACATTTCTCTAAAAGAAGCGAGCAAGATCTTGTGATAGCTTATAGTCAGGGGTTTTGTCTGTCCCACAAAACTCTGAGGAAAAGACAATTCAATCAAGACACAGAGGAAGAAATGGAGTAGCCTTCAGAAACAGGAGTGGGAGAAGTTGCATCCACAAAGGTCCTGAGGTAGGAAAGGTCTTGTGAGGGATGTGAGAGAACTGTGTGACCAGAGCTTCGGTAGGGAAGGAAAATGTCAGAAGCAGAAGACAGGTCATGGCCTTATTAGTTTGGGTTTCTCGGGAAATCAGGAAGCCTTTGCAGGGCTCTGAGCAGGCAGGGGACATAGACTGCTTTGGTTTTAAAAACTCCCTCTGTGATGTGGAGAGTAAACCTTGCTGGGTCAAGGATGGAAGCAGGTAGCATGTGGCTAGGAAGCCACTGCTAGAATGCAAATGAGGGAGGGCCCTTGGGCTAAAGGATGGCCAAGAGGGTGGAGAGAAGCTGCCCAGTTCTGGGGGTTCTGGAGGTGGATCCAGCAGGATATGGGGATCCCACAGTGAGGCAGAGAAAGGAGGGGGCAGTGCAACTCAGATTTGTGGTTGAAGCAAGTTCAGGAAGGAGAGATCCTGGTGGTCAGAAGTTCTCTAGAACCACATGCAGACAGAGATGTCCAGGAGGCACTGAGACACAAGAAGTTAGACTCCCTGGGAAAGGGTCCCCCACCCTCACCCCACCTCCCAGGACTGGGCATTGAGCCCAGGGTGCTTTACCACTGAGCTACATCCTTAATTATTTTACTTATCCTTACTATATTCCTTACTGATTTTTTATTTTGAGACAGGCTCTTGCTAAGTTGCCCAGGCTGGCATTGAACTTGCAACCCTTTTGCCTCAGCCTCCTGAGTTGTTGGGAAGGAGTTTTGTTCCCCTCATATCTTAACCAAGCCACTTCCAGGCTGTGTGATCCTGTGCAGGTTGTATCATCTTTTTTTGTTTTTGATTTATTTATTTATTTTACCGGGGATTGAACCCAGAGGTGCTTAATCACTGAGCCACTTGCCATCCTGTTTTTATATTTAATTTGAGACAGGATCTCAGTACATTGCTCAGAGCCTCACTAAGTTGCTGAGACTGGTCTTGAACTTGTGATTCTCCTGCATCTGCCTGTGCTAGGATTATAGGCATGCACCACTGCACCCCATTCTTATTTCTTTTTTCTTTCTTTTTAAGAGAAAAGGACAGTGAGAAAGAGAGAATCAATTTTTTATTTAGTTTTTCATGTGGCCTTCGTAGCCCCAACACTTCATTGTGTACTTAGTGCTGGGATTCGAACCTTCATCTTTTTTTTTTTTTTTTTTTTAAGAGAGAAGGACAGAGAGAGAGAGAGACAGAGAGACAGAATCAATTTTTATTGAGTTTTTAATATGGCTTTCGTTGCTCTGACATCTAGTTGTGTACATGGGTGCTGGGGTTTGAACCCATGTACTCGTGCATGCTCAGCAAGCGCCGTAACGGCTGAGCCACCGCTCCAGCCCTTCATCTTGCTTTCTTGTCTTTTAAAGAAGGATCATATCCTCTGCTGTATGTACTTCCAGGCTGTACAGGGAATTTCTTAAAAGCTAGTGGTTATGAAAACACCTGTCACTTAAACATTTGCTAACCCACCAAAATGAGCAGGATCTCAGACTGCCTGGTCCTCTGTAAGGGCAACATGTTTCCTCCTCAGCTGGCTGTCAGGTACAGAGATGGTCATATGGGTCCCACTTACAGTGGGACCCCACACAGATGGGGAACAGGAGGTCACAGCAGTGAGACCACATGTGGACCTGGGGCAGAAGGGAAGGTGTGAACAGAAAGGCAGAAATGTCCCTGGACCATGAATGACAGAGAAAAGAGGGTGGAGCCATCAAGGCCCCAAGGCAAGAAGAGCATGAAAGTTCTGGAAGAGGGAATCAGAGGTTGGGAAGAGGGTTGGGTTGGGTGTGGGGCTGAGGCCCCTGGATTCCCAGACCCTCTGAGGGTATGGAATACATGCCCCTTCCCTACCTGGAGCTTCAGAAGACAGGGGGTGTGAGGGATCCTCAGCAGGAGCTGGGACAGGGTCTCTCCATGGCCTTTTAGCCACTCATCTGAGTTCTTTGATCAAGCATAGTCCTGGAAGCAGTGGTATAGTGGCTATGGCTGCAGAGGTCAAAGTACAGTCCTCCCTAGGGACAAAGGAAGAGTATCTCGGGGATCCCTGAGGAAGCATTTGGGGATCCTCCAGAGTTTGAGCTTTGGGGCCTAGGGGAGACTCTCCTTTGAGGAGAGGAAACTCCTGGTCCTGAAGCCTGCGGCTCCTCATGTACCCTGGAGCCCCAGGAGACCCAGGCTAGTGGGTGGCCAAGGGCTCTGATGCTCACCTGGCTGACTGCATAGGTGATCCTGGCACTCTCCAGCCACCTGGGTGCGGTGGAGTCGGAGAAGCAGAAGCTTCGAGCTCAGGTGCGACGGCTGGTGCAAGAGAACCAGTGGCTGCGTGAGGAGCTGGCAGGGACTCAGCAGAAGCTGCAGCGCAGCGAGCAGGCTGTGGCCCAGCTGGAGGAAGAGAAGCAACACCTGCTGTTCATGAGCCAGATCCGCAAGCTGGACGAGGACACCTCCCCCAGTGTGAGCCTGCAGCCAGGAGACGGGCGGCCAGGCAGCTGGGGACACCTGGCTACCTACGCCTGCCTCCCTGACACTTTGTCCCATCTTCCGCCCCAGGAGGAGAAGGGGGATGTTCCCAAAGACTCTCTGGATGACTTGTTCCCCAACGAAGATGAGCAGAGCCCAGGTGCAGTTGGGCAGTTGGCTCTGGGTTGGTGGAAGGAGGGGTTGGCCTTGGGACCCAGAAGTCACAGGAAACGTGGAGAGGTGGCAGCTGCTGCTCTCGCTTGCTGTGTTTCTTATTGCAACATGCCAGCACATGAGCAGGTCTTCCCTGTTGCACTGTGTACCCTCCAAGCTCTGCCAGGAGCAACACCTCAGTTAAGAGTTCTGGAGCCACCAGGCCTGGCTCCACCTTCTGCTCCGCGCTGGCTCTTCTGAGGCCGCTGGGAGCCAGTGTTCCTTTTCTTCTCGGAGCTTGCTATGAGGGTTAGAGGAGAGGGAAGGATAGTGCCCAGCCTGGGCCCTGCCTGCCTCACTCAGGATGTTGAACACATACCAAAGCCTAACTACAGGTGCAGAGGTTGGGGCTCAGGGGTTAGGGAACTTGCTCCAGGACATGCAGCTTGAAGTACTGGAAGTGGAACTCTACCCACTCTTCTGGGGCAACTAGACCTACTCTCTATGTGGGGAAACTGAGGCAGAGGTGAATGACTTGCCCTGGGCCACATGTTAGGTGGGCCAAAGGCACACCAGCCCAGCCCAGGGGCAGATGGCACATCTGACTTGCCCTTGACCCTGCAGCCCCTAGCCCTGGAGGAGGGGATGTGGCTGCTCAGCATGGGGGCTATGAAATCCCTGCACGGCTCCGCACCCTGCACAACCTAGTGATCCAGTACGCCGCTCAGGGCCGCTACGAGGTGGCAGTGCCACTCTGCAAGCAGGCGCTGGAGGACCTGGAGAAGACGTCGGGCCATGACCACCCTGATGTGGCCACCATGCTGAACATTCTGGCACTGGTCTATCGGTGAGGGCCCCCTGGCCAGTTGTGAGTGGGGAGCACCTGCATCCTTCCCCACAGCTCCAACTCTGGGGTACTCATCTTCAGTGCCTGCCTAGGCCAGGACTTCACCCCCGGGGCAGCTGGGTGACAGAGAGAGAAGGGTCTTCGTGGACTGGGCTCTGGATGTGAATAGGCTTGGGCATAGGCAGGGAGTCGGCCCAGCTTAGGTGCCCAGCCTTGAGCATGGGCTTTGTGAAAAGGGAGTTGATCCAGAATGCAAGAGGGTTGGAAAGGGTCTCTGTGGCAGAGCACTGGGCACTAGAGAGCAGAGTACACTTGAAAATTATATATGGCTTGGGGCCTGACCCCCAGGAGGGCCCTGGGAGGTGTGAGTGAACTGCCAAAACCTCCCAACACTGAGTCACAGCCCTATTGTGTTACAAGTAAGTGACCACAGGGAGCATGGGCCCCGTGGCCAGACCTTGGGCTGGAAGACAGGCTAAACATGTTCCCATCTCCCCCAGAGACCAGAACAAGTACAAGGAGGCTGCCCACCTGCTCAATGATGCCCTGGCCATCAGGGAGAAGACGCTGGGCAAAGACCACCCGGCTGTGAGTGAAGGTTGGGGGGTGTTGTGCTTCACTCCCTGCCGGTCCCAGAGTCCCTGCCCAGTAGGGCCCTGAGTTACGTCCCCCCATTCTTCCACCCCCCAGGTGGCTGCAACACTAAACAACCTGGCAGTTCTGTATGGCAAGCGGGGCAAATACAAAGAGGCTGAGCCGCTGTGCAAGCGGGCACTGGAGATCCGGGAAAAGGTCAGAGACTAGGGCCTGGGCAAGAAGGGAGCCGGCCAGGTACCCCCCTCAGCCCAGCCACTGGCCCCTTCTCTCATTCCAGGTCCTGGGTAAGTTTCACCCAGATGTGGCCAAGCAGCTCAGCAATCTGGCCTTGCTGTGCCAAAATCAGGGCAAAGCAGAGGAGGTGGAGTACTACTACCGACGGGCCTTGGAGATCTATGCCACGCGCCTGGGGCCTGATGACCCCAATGTGGCCAAGACCAAGAATAACCTGGTACCTGGGGCTGGAGTCTGGGAAGAAGGGAGGGATGGCTGGGGACAGGGAGGAAGAAGAGGGGAAGCCTAGCTGCTGCATTCTGCTTATTATCTGGGCCCCTGCCTCCCCAGGCTTCCTGCTACCTGAAACAGGGTAAATACCAGGATGCAGAGACCCTGTACAAGGAGATCCTCACCCGTGCTCACGAGAAGGAGTTTGGCTCTGTCAATGGTGAGCCCATAGCCACCATGTGCCTCCAGCAGGCCCTTATACCCAGGGTCTGACTGGTACCCACTTCACCTGTGGGTAGTGCCATGGGAGTACACACACCTAACTCAGCCACAGCTGTGACAGATCCCATGCTTTTGGCACAGTCTTCCACTTTCTCCACCAGCCAACTCCTGCTTACCTTGAGGGCCCGTCCCAAGTATTCCTCCTCCTGGGAAATCACCTAGTCCCCAGTGGTCGGTCATTTCTTGGTTCTAGATCCCTCAAAGCCTGTTCCATCATTTGGGCCTGCCGTGTGCCTTGGGCTGGGGGCTGTTGTCTACAGGCCTGTCCTCTACCTTTGTTTTGCCCCAGTTAGATCCTCTCAGTTCAGGTCTGTGTCCTGCTCTTCTCTGTCCATAGGAGTAAGTGAGACTTGGGTGTATTTTTAGTTCATTTATTCAGTAAAGCTCAATCCTTGTTCCTCCTGGGTGTACCTCCTGTCCTCAGACCCCAGTTCTGTGTCCAGCCCAATCCAGAGAGGACTCTGCAGCAGGCTAGTGACAATCCCCTTTCTTCCTCCAGGGGACAACAAGCCCATCTGGATGCACGCAGAGGAACGAGAGGAGAGCAAGGTAGCTCTCTGAACAGAACTGGGGAAGGCCCAAGGCTAGGCTGGGATGTGTGGAGGGGAAGGCCTTCTCCCACCTTTCTACTGACTGGTCTTTCCTCCAGGATAAGCGCCGGGACAGCACCCCCTATGGGGAGTATGGCAGCTGGTACAAGGCCTGTAAGGTTGACAGGTGAGGGCAGTAGGAGGTGGTGGTTAGAGCAGGTAGCAGGGAACTACATCCAGGGTGTGGTGGGCCCAGGCTCCACACTCCATTCTCTCACACCCCAGGATTCATGCCTCCCCTCTGCCAGTTCATCTTTCACAGGCCACCTGTCCCAAGGTTTTCTGCACCAAGATAGCCTGGTTCTCTTGCTCTTGGGTCTCCCAGCATTTGGTCTGGGTGGCACTATCCCATGAGGGCACTGGGGCTAGGTCCACAGTCCTAGGGTGATTCTCCCAGGACAATGTATACCAATGGGCCTAGCACAGAACTGGACATATGGGAGGGGCTAGATTCTCATTGACTGGGTGCCCAGTTCCTCAGGGCTCAGTCTGGGCTGGGTGCCAGATGGGCCCTGGGTCAGGGGGAATGTGGAGTTTGAGGCTGTCCTTTTGTCCATCCTCAGCCCAACAGTCAACACCACCCTACGCAGCTTGGGGGCTCTGTACCGGCGCCAGGGCAAACTGGAAGCTGCACACACCCTGGAGGATTGTGCCAGCCGCAGCCGGAAGCAGGTGGGGCTCCGTGCAGGAGGAGGATAATGGGGACTTAAGGGGCCCTGAGTGTGTTCCACCAGGGCCTGATGCTCCCTTCCTCTTCCTCAGGGCCTGGACCCTGCAAGCCAGACCAAGGTGGTAGAACTGCTGAAAGATGGCAGTGGAGGGCGGGGTGACCGCCGTGGCAGCAGAGATGTGGCTGGAGGTGCTGGGCCTCGGTCTGAGTCTGACCTTGAGGAGACAGGGCCAGCAGCCGAGTGGAGTGGGGTGAGTGTGGGAATGGGGATGGACTGGGAGTCTGTAGCCAGTGCAGCTTAGAGACAGACCTGTCACCCACAGGATGGCAGCGGCTCATTGCGGCGCAGTGGCTCCTTTGGGAAGCTTCGGGATGCCCTGAGGCGCAGCAGTGAGATGCTGGTGAAGAAGCTACAAGGGGGCAGCCCCCAGGAACCCCCAAACCCCAGGTGAACCCCCACCTAGGGTGAGCCTCTCCAGAACTACCCAACAACCCCAGATAACCTGAATGCATCCTGCTGGCCCAGGTGACCTCCCATCCCTCTCAGGCACTACCACTACCAAATGTGTTCGCCTGCCCCATCTTCCCTTCCCAGTCCCAACCTGACTCCTTCCCCCTCCCCAGTCCCACCATGGGCAAATCCGGGTCATCTTTTACCCTCAGAATGAAGCGGGCCAGTTCCCTCAACTTCCTCAACAAGAGCGTGGAAGAGCCAGTCCAGGTAGGGGCAGAGGGTCTTTGGCATTGGGCAGCTCAGGCCCAGGCCCCTGCCCTGGGTCCCAGGTCTGCAAGTACTCCTGCCCAGCTTCTTGAGAATATCTCTTCTGTCCCCATCCCAGGCCTGCTTTGGACTGGACAGCAGGGAGACAGATGAGGAGAACGTAGCCCCTGCCCTGGGGTGGACATGTACAGGGCCAGTGCCAACACAGTAACTGTGGAGGCCACAGGAGTGTCAGGGACTGGTGTGTGACCTTGGGCCAGATCTGCCTCTCCCCAGCCTGGGGACACAGGCTGTGTCTGCGCCCAAGGGACTGGCTGGGTCAGGCCTTGGGGCCTGGAAGCACAGTCAATACAGCATGATGCTGAGTGAACTTACCCCTCTGCCCACAGCCTGGAGGTGCAGGTCTCTCTGACAGCCGCACACTCAGCTCCAGCTCCATGGACCTCTCCCGACGGAGCTCCCTAGTGGGCTAATCCTGAAGGGGCAGCCAGTCATCAGAGCCTCCACCGGGCATAGCCCCTACCCCCAGCCCTGCGCATGGGCCTGCTGCTTGTCCTGCCTGTCTCTCCCAAGAACCATCCCCACCCAGTCTTTTCTGTTCAATCTCAGGGTAACCTCCCCGACCTTGTCATCTCAGCCTGAGCCTGGGAGGCCGTCCAGCCCGCTCCAGCTCTTCCCCTTATTTATTCCTTCCAGCAGGGCCTCCTTTTCCCTAGTATGGGGCCAGCGGGAGGGGCTGGCTGAAGTCTCCAAAATAGACTCTGCGGCCTCCCTCCCCAGATACCGGAGCCAAGAACACTAAGCACCTGCCAGCCCTTAAGCACCCTTGCCCCGAACCCCCGGCCGTTGCTTCTGTATATAGAGAAATAAGTTATTGGCCGCGCCCCTCCCTCAGTCCATGGTATTCCCTGGGTCTCCCTTTGCCCTGCCCTTCTCCAGTGGTACCACCCAGGCCTTAATCACCCCCATTCCGCGCGGTGGTATCTCCAATGCTCGGTGTTCTCAGGAGCTGCGTCTCCCCAAAGGGTTTCCTGTATCTCCTGGCGCTCCTGGCCTCCGAGGGATGTGCCCCATTGCGCCTTGCCGGGTGCTCCAGGACTGAGGGTCCGTCCCCATTCCCCCTCCGCCGGGCCCTGCCCTGCATCCCGGCCTTATGCACTGCCCCTCCTGCCCGGCACCGCCCGTCGAGCCATCCTGCAACCGCAGCTTCTCTGGAGGGCCGGTGACGGCCCCCGGTGGCAGGAGGGACTCCCCCAGTTGAGGGGTGAGGCGGTCGCTATTTCAGATGTTGCTGTAGAAATAAAGACGGTTTGAATCTGAACCAGACTTGTTTTGAGGCTGAGGTCCAGAGTCCCCTAGCGGTTCCAGGTTGGGATGGGGTCGGCAGAGGCAGTGTGCAAGCGGAATGTATTGTGTCGCTTACGTCCTGCGAGGATGGAGCCCAGATACTGTGCCCCTGGCCTAGAACTGTTTGGGGGTGCCACAGGCGTGGGATTTCTCCTAAAACCTTCACCCCGGGTTCATAAGAGCTTAGGCTTTGATGATCTTTGCTCCCTAATACGTTGTTTGACCTTGAACGAGTTTTCGGAGACTCGATTTCCCATGTATGATGCGTGGGCTATGGGGCTGGGGAGGTAGCTCAGGGGTAGAGTGCTTGCATAGCATGCTTGAGGCCCTGAGTGGGTGGGTGATGACATCCTCCAGGCTTCGGCAGGGATAGGAGAACAACACAACGAACGAAGATCCCTGTGTAAAAAAAGTTTTATTGGTCTTGCTACTATCACGCGCCTTCTCACTTAATGCTCACATCTTGCAAAGCCAAGAGGATGAGGATGGCTGCTTCCGTCAGAAGTGAAACGTGCAAAATTGAGCCGGCACCAGCGAGTCACCGCCGGGCTCTGAGCGCTGTCCTCCCGCTAGGTCCGTCCAGGGAGCGGACTACGAGCCCCAGAAGGCAGCGCGCCGGGGGTGACGGACGCTGCGGCCACTCGGTCTCCGGAATTACGCCTGCGCCGCGGCGTGAGTCGGACTCCGGGGGAGACTACAGGTTCCGAGAAGCAGCGCGGACTCCGGGGGAGACTACAGGTTCCGAGAAGCAGCGCGGCGCAGCCCGAGTGGGGCAGGTTTGCGCCTGCGCGGCGCGGGCGGGGCCTCTGGGGCGGAGCGGCCACCATCTTGGAACGGGAGGCGGAGCAGAGCTGACTGGGAGCGACCGAGCGGGCCGCCGCCGCCGCCATGAACCCCGAATAGTGAGTGAGCCCCGCCCGCGCCGCCCGGCACAGCCTCGATCCCGAGTACGGGGCTATACGCTTACCGGGTTGTCTGGCCTGGGTCAGGACGGCGCAGCGCCCCCACATCCGGGTCCCTCTTCCGCTGACCCCCCCCACATCCGGGTCCTGCCCCTCCCCCCGGGGCCCCAGGACCCCGGCTCCACACCCCGAGTCTCAGCACCCGGGGTGCGTGGGCAGCGGCCCTGGGGGGCGGTACCTGGAGCCCTGGGCACGGGCCCTTCCCGGCCATTTCGGTCAGCTGATTCCGCAGCTCCGGTCTCTCCCAGGCCTCAGTTTCCCCACCTGCTGCTTGACGACTGTCCGAGTGGTTTGCAGCCCGTCAAAATAGTTTCAGGTCCCACGTTGACGCTGAACCCCTCCACCCTTCGCTTTCTCCTGGAGTCGGGTTCCTCGGGCCGGCCAGACGCGGGTGGCCCCTAGCGCCGCCTGGTCGCGACCCCCTACAGCTCCTCCCGTTCGGAGCTGCCGCCTTGCCCTTGCCTGGGTCGCACTGCCCTGTTGCTCGTGGCAGTCCGTCCTTTCCTGCCCTCTCACCTTTGCTCAGGACTCCAGCGCCACCATCATGCCTCTCCCCTCCGTTGTCACACTGCTGGAGTTTAGGGGAATGTGGGGTTTGCTTTTCCCCTCGCAGAGGGATTTTGTAGTCCCAAACTCTTCTCACTTCTTGGTCGCCTCTCCCTGCGGGTGGGTGGACCACATCTCGTGCCCTGCACTTCTAGTTTTCCTCAAGTGTCAGTTATCTTCTTCCTCTTCTGCCACTTCCTTTTTCTCCTCCAGCTCCAGGCCTCAGATTTCCTTGGGGAAGGGTGAAGCTCTGAGCCGGATTAGGAGAGGGAACAGAGAAGGGAACCGGCAGGCCCTCCCAGAGACTGGAGTCTGACAGGCCTGGTTTCAAGTCTCAGAGTTGTCAGCTGTGTAACTTAGGGCAAGTCACTTCCCTTCTTTGACCTCTGGTTTCCCCACTAGTTGAGAGTAACAACACTCACTTCCTTGGACTGTCCAGGGTTTAGCAAAGGATGTATTTTAAGAACTTTGCACAGGGTCAGTGACAGCTCAGTAAGTTATTACATGCTGTCACTGTTGCCACTTGTTGACCCCCTTTTCTTGGTGACTTTTTATTCACATTGCTTTTTTGCTTATTTGGTTCTGGTCTGGGCCTTAGCTTCCACTTCTGGAGCCTCCCCTGCCTAGGTGGGCAGCTGTGAGGCACAGTGGGGGTTCCCTAAATAGCCCCTAATGGGTAGAACCATAGTCAAGAATCAGGGTAGGACACCCAGCTTCATCACCTCACCTGATCGCAATTCTTGGCAAGCCATGTCCCCTTATGTGTCTCAGTTTCCTTTTCCATAAAATGGGAATTCAGACTAAGTAGGCTGAGGGCCCTGTGGGTTAGCTATTTTGGTCTGGTATTTCAAACCTCTCAGCTCCCCCACCAGAACCATAGTATGCCACACCAAGACAAATTCTCCTTAGGGGATGCTGTAATGGTGACTTCAGGATGATGGCAGATGGGCTTCCTGCCTTCCTTCACACCTTCCTGTCTTTTCTCTCCAGTGACTACCTGTTTAAGCTACTTTTGATTGGTGACTCGGGCGTGGGCAAGTCATGCCTGCTCCTGCGGTTTGCTGTGAGTAAGAAGCCTCCCATACCATCTATCTGGGCTCCTGGCTGGTGGCTGGGGCAAGGACAGACATGGGAACCAAGGATGAGGTTGCAGGACCTGCCAGCAATGCAATGCATCTGACTGAACAGGGGCAAAGTTGGCAGGTTGGGTGCTCAGAACAGGGGCTCGGCAATGAGGAGCCCAGCTGGGACAGAGAGCTGGAGGGAAGATTTCCAAATGGGAAAAGGCACATTCACTCAGGCTTTCTCGCTGGCCCTGATCTTTCAGGATGACACATATACAGAAAGCTACATCAGCACCATCGGAGTGGACTTCAAGATCCGAACCATTGAGCTGGATGGCAAAACCATCAAACTTCAGATTGTGAGTGTGGCTCTCCCCAACCCTGGGGACAGAGGCATGTGTCTTGGGAGGGGAAGACTCACACAGGCTGATCTGCCTCTCTCCCTACTGTGTCGTAGTGGGACACGGCCGGTCAGGAACGATTCCGGACCATCACTTCCAGCTACTACCGGGGGGCTCATGGCATCATCGTGGTGTATGACGTCACCGACCAGGTACTCCTGGACTCACCCCCTCAGCTTTGACTCCTTGGCCTTAGGTTTTGACTCTTGGTTTTTACTCTTCTGTCTTCTCATTCCTGGTGCTTCCTGGAGAGGGGAAGCATCTGTACTTGGACTCCTTTCACAAGGAGGGAAACTGCCATAGAAATGATCCTCTCAAGGCAGGGTCTTGGCAGAATTGGGCTGCACACTTCCCCTCCCCAGCCCCTTATTCTAGACATTTCAGTCACCTGTGTTTTGTGGTTGGTTAGTCAGCTGATTGGCTACTGTGTTGAGCCTGTGGCTTCCTTGTGAAGATGCTGTGAGCAAGCAATTGAAGGGCCTTAGATAAGGGAGTTAAGGGATCCCTCAGCAGAGGTCCAGGAGTCCTGTATCTGCCACAGGTCACTAGCACTAGTGGTGATGGCAACAGCCAGAATCAGTCCTATCATATCTGTCACAGCCTTAGAGTTTCTTTTTTGTTGTTGTTTTTTTAGAGAAGGGGTCTATATTACCCAGAGTGCTCTCAGAAATTCCTAGTCTTAAGTGATCCTCCTGCCTCAGCCTCCCAAGTAGCTGGAACTATAAACTATAGGCATGCGCCACTGTGACTGGCTTCAAATTGCCTTTTTTGGTTTTTTTGTTTGTTTGTTTTTTGGTACTAGGGATTTAACCCAGGGGCATTTAATCACTGGGCCACATTTCTGTTTTTAATTTGAGACAGAGTCTCACTAACTTGCAGTTGTCCTGTTTCAGCCTTCTGAGCCGCTGGGATTACAGGATGTACCACTGTACCTGGCTTATATCCCCATCTTAAAGATGAGAACCTGGGTTGGGGATGGTGAGGAGATTCACTTAGAACCCTGCAGCTAGTTCAGTAGCAGAGGTAGAAAGCCTGGCCTCTGGTGGGAACCTATTTGTTTTTTTCCTACCAAAACAGGGGCCAGGCCCTGGGGACATGGGAACTTGCATCAGCCCCATGTTGGGAAGTCCCTGATCTGAGGGGCAGAGGGCTTTTCAGCTCACCAAGGATTCATAGCCCTGCCCCCCCCCCCCACTTGTTGTGGACAACAAGCTGGGGCTAAGCTGAGCACCACTCAGAGGTCACCCAGGCCTCCTGACTGACCAGTGCAGTGACCTCATTTCACTTCTCATCCTGATTGACCTCTTGTGACTTGTAGCCCCATTCTCTTCTCTCTTCTTGGAAAGTGTACTTTCAAAAGTGCCCCCAGCCCTGCTCAGCACACACTGTACTGCTCATCTTCATCCCCGGCCCCTTTAGTACTGCTCCTGAATCCCATGTTTTCTGCTTCCCAACTCTGTTCTCAGCCACCTCCTTACTGTCCCACATGGTTCTGCGCAGTTGTTGGTCTGATTTGTTGTCAGCGTGTGCAGTTTTCACTGTGGAGCCCTCCTTTGCGTCTGTGCCGGCGCTGGCACTTGCTGTCTGTGTTAATTCAGATCATCACAATTCCACCTAGTGAACTAGCAGGCGAGGTCTGTGTTTCCAGATGAGGAAACTTGCTTGGAGAGGTGTTAAGTAACCTGCTCCTGACCACCCAGGGTTCCAACGCAGGGTTCCTGGATCTGAGCATGACCTTTCCTGCCCTTGGCACCTCTCCTGGCCCCAAACATTGCAGAACTCAGATGCCCAGCATTGGTCTCACCGTCTCTCCAGATCCTCTCCTGCATCCTCATCTTTGTAACAGAAAACTTCCCTCCCCCAGCTAGTGTGTCTCAAGGCCCCTCTATTCTCTCACCATCATCTCTCTCAAAATTGTCCCCTTGTAATAATGGCAGTGATGAGGATAATAGCCTGTCTTGCTAATTAAGCACTTGTTAGGAGCCAGGCCTGTATTCATTCTCTTCATGCAAACAGCAGCCCTGCCGGGAGGTACTGTTTTATTCAAAAAAGGAACTGAGGCTCACAGCCGTCAGGTGACATATCTAAAGTCACACAATAAATGTCTTAAGCCAGGGCTTCACCCAGGATGGCCTGTCACTAAGCATCTGTGCTTTCCTGCTGCATTCCACATCTTCTCTGGATTATTCCAGCTACTTTCCAGTTGGTATCTGTCTTCTTGCTGATCCTCTGACCTCCACAGTGTTGCCTGGACCATTTTTCCAGAACACAGGTGTGATCCTGCTACTTTTCCTGCGAGAAAACCCCCACTGGCTCCTGGTGTTCCCAGTCTTAGCCAGGCTAAGACCTTTTGAGCTTTGGCCTCTCCTCCCTCACTCAGGGATTGCATCCTGGCAACATCCCACTTCTCCTCACTCCCTAAAGACACCATGTCTGGAGCAGGAGTAGTGGCTCAGTGGTTACAGTGCTTGCCTGGCATGCATGAGGACACGAGTTCAAACCACATGTACACAGTGAAGTGTTGGAGCAACGAAAGCCACACGAAAAACTAAATAAAATTGATTCCCTCTCTCTTTCTCTCTCCTTCTCCCTCCCCCTCCCCCTCTCTCCCCCTCTCTCTTAAAAAAAAAAAAAAAAAAAAAGACACCATGTCCTCCTGTTCTGTGACCTGGCACGTGCTCTCTCCATAGCTGACACCTCTACTGCACAAGGCCAGTTGGTACCTACAGGCTGAGGTCAGCTATAGCTTCCCAGGCAGAGACTGTCCTGGGGCTCCCTAGCCTCCCATCCCATCTTGCCAATGTGTGTGTCCTGTTCTGTTCCTCTCTTGTCCTCAGCCTTACAGAAGGCCCAGGGATGAGTTCCCTCTTTATCCCCAGTGCCCAGGATAGGGCCTAGCTTGGAATATGGCAGGAAGTGTACATGAGAGCTCAGTGTGAGATGATCAGGCCTTTGTCCCCTAAGGGAAGCAGCTCTGCTTCTAGCACTTACCTAGAAGTTCTGTCTTTGTCTGCCCTGGAGGCAGGTCTCACACTGCTGGGAGATTTTGAGGCCCAGGGATGAGGTTGCTGGTTTCAGAAGTAGGAGTCAGCACCTCCCCTTTGAGGAGCCCTGCCTCCCACTAGGCTCCAAGCCTTCAGCCCTTAAGGGATTTTAAGAGCTGTGTGCCTGTCTCCACTCTGGCTTTCTTCTCTTCTGCTGCCATTGACTCCCACATAGGGTTAGGGCTGAGAGTGGTTCAGGGAGAGATGCTGCAGGAAATAGAGCTGGCTGGTGGCTGGCAACTGGGCTGTGCTGGGCCTGGCTTTTGGGGTCCCAGATGGAGAAGGGCAGGAGAGGGGTCTTCTTTCTGGAGCCCTGAGTTCAGGGCTCCGGTTTATCCCAGAAAGGACCCCTGTTTACGGGCTGGGGGAGGGGCCAGAGTTGGGAGCTCAATAATTTTGGACCCTGGGCCCTCTAGGAATCCTATGCCAACGTGAAGCAGTGGCTGCAGGAGATCGACCGCTATGCCAGCGAGAATGTCAACAAGCTCCTGGTGGGCAACAAGAGTGACCTCACCACCAAAAAGGTGGTGGACAACACCACAGCCAAGGTGAGCAGGGCCAGGCCAGGCCAGGCCAGCTGCCCAGGGGATTGGGGCCTGCTGCCCCTCACACCTTTCTCCCCTCCTCTCTCTTCTCCCCTTGTCAGGAGTTTGCAGACTCCCTGGGCATCCCCTTCCTGGAGACGAGTGCCAAGAATGCCACCAATGTGGAGCAGGCGTTCATGACCATGGCTGCTGAGATAAAAAAGCGGATGGGGCCAGGCGCAGCCTCAGGGGGTGAACGACCCAACCTCAAGATCGACAGCACCCCTGTGAAGCCAGCTGGTGGCGGCTGTTGCTAGGAGGGGTGCTTGGGGGTGGAGTAGGAGGGGGCACCTTCTCCAGATGATGCCCATGGAAGGGGCAAGAGGTGCCTCCCTCTGCCTCTTCTGGGGCACTTGAGTCTGTGGCTTTGGGGTGTCCTGGGCTCCCCATCTCCCTCTGGCCCATCTGCCTGCTGCCCTGAGCCCCAGTTCTGTCAAGACCCCCATGGGAGGACATGCAGGACCTGTGGCTTGGGCAGGGGCAAGGGCTGCTCTGCTGCTGCCTCTAGGTACCTTGAAAAGATGCCCCACCACGCACCTTCCTCTGGAATGAGGGCTCTGTCTGTCTCCCCACCCCCATGTATGCTGCACTGGGTTTCTCTCCCCTTCCTTCTCTCTCCTCTTCCCTAGAGCTGAGGGCCTCCCTGGCCTTTGCTGCCTATGGCTACAGTCAGTGCCTGGGGCCAGGAGTGTGACCAGGGGATCCAGGACCAGGGATCCAAGGCCTGGGCCAGACCTCAGGGTGGGCATGGGGGTTGCAGGGGCCCAGCAGCCCACTCTGCCCTGCTTCCCTCCACCTCTTCCACACTCAGCTCCAGCCGTCCAGCTGCAGTGGGGTTAGAGCAGGTGGAGGGCACGTGGGCGGGTGGCTGTGCTGGGCCTGTGTGTTGAGCCCATAGGGAACCTGCTTCTGCCTCCCCCTGCCCTGCCAGAGGCAGGCCCATGCGCTGCCTGCCCACCGTGCCCCTTTGTCCCTGTGACAGGCGGAGGCGGAAGGCCCACCGTGCCAGAGGCCAGGCACCAGCCTTAACCCTCACTCTGCCAGCACCTCTTCCCTTTCCCTGAGGCAGCACATCTGGCTTATTCTCCCATCCCTCAGCCTAAGGGGGCAGAGCCTCATCCCCTTTGCTACTTCTCTGGGAAATATGGGTGCAACCCAGGGTTGGGGGTCTTTCTGCTCACCCCCTCCACACCCAGGATCCTGACCCCCTGCCCTCTGGCACAGCTTCTTCCTGCAGAAAACAAATCTTTGGTCTCTACCTAAGAAGCCATGTCCCTTGTGCTGTCTCTTGCCTGTCCCACCCATTCCCTGCCCTATCTTCACCTCCCTTCCAGCTTGTATTTAAATCCCTGGGCTTCCCCTTGCGGGGATGCCCACTCCCAGGTTCCCCTCTGGTGTCATGTCAGGCATTTTGCAAGGAAAAGCCACTTGGGGAAAGATGGAAACAGAAAGAAAAAAAAAAAAAAACAATAAATTTCCACTGGCCCTCGGGTGAGCTGAGGGTTTTTGCAAGGAAGTTGTGGTGTCTGTGTGTGGTCTGTGGCGGGAGACTGCCCTGGGGTGGGAGGTGGAATTGGATCTCGCCTTCGTGGGGTGCACAGGGGTCCTTGCTTGGAGTCTTTGCCCTAGGGTTGCTGGCAGCAGCCCTTGACCCACATATTGGGGCCAGGAGAGCTGCCTCCTTTTGCTGCTGTGGGCTCTCCCCAAGGGCCCAGCACGGATCTGTGGAAGGGAGGCAGGCAGGCCAGCGGCCATCAGCGCGTACCTGGTGAGCCACCGTCAACACCCACACGGGCACTCGGCACTAGACGTGGAGTTGGACAGAGCCAGGGTAGGGGCCGTAGTGTACTCCACACACGTACCCCATCGCACCTGACCCGCACGGCCTCCAGCCCCAGGTCAGCCTCCTCTCGGCGCGCCTCTGCTCTCCGGGACGCGGTCCAGCGCTTCGCACTTCGGCCTGGGTCGGGCTCCTGCGCTGAGAGCGCGCTGTGTAGGGTAGGGAGTGTCTGGCCCAAGTGGACCGTGGGTGGCTGTGGTGGGCTGCTTGTGTGACATACCTTCTAGACCAGGGATGTGTGTCCCCGTCTAGGTCTGCGTGTTGCTGAGGGTGCCTGGCAGCGGGCCCTTCGGGGTGGGCCGGGCGGGCCGGGTGCGCCGGAGCCTCAGCCCCGCCCGAGGCCGCTGCACGGCGGCCCCGCCCCCGGCTCCGCCCCGCCGGCTTCGCGGGCTGGAGAGCAAGGGAGCCGCGGGCGAGGGATCGCAGGATGAGCGATCGCGGCCGGGGCAGCCGGCAGCGGACGCGCCCCCCGAGCCCACCGGCCCGCGCACCGCGCCCCCCACGGCCCCGCGGCCCGGGTCCCGGCCGCGCCGCCCGCGTCCCACGAGCCCCTCGGGCCATGCCCGGTCGGCCCTAAGCGCGGGCCGGGGGGCGTCCCCTTGCGCCCAGACCCCGCGCTGGCGCCCCCCGGGCCGCCACCCGGCGCGGGGGCCATGGCGTTCACCTTCGCCGCGTTCTGCTACATGCTCACCCTGGTGCTGTGCGCCTCCCTCATCTTCTTTGTCATCTGGCACGTAAGGCTGGGCTGGGGCTGGGGGCAGGGTAGGGGGCAGGGGGCACCAGGAGCGGGAGGGGGGCCGGGGCGGACGGCCTCAGAGCCCCAGGGAAACTTGGAGCTTCCTCTCTTCTATCCCCCTTGCGTCGGCCTCTGCTCACCCCCATTAACACCCCCAGCGTCGGCTTCCTTCCTGGTGGGGCCCCCTTTCTCTTCCGCCCCCGCCTGTCTGTGGGTATGTCAGTCGGTCCCTGAACCCCCTCTCTGCCTTATCCAGTGGTGGGGTGGCGGAAGGAATTCAGGAATTCTTGTTCCTGTTCTCCTGCCCCCTCAATCTAGCCACCCCCGTTTGTCCGTCAGGCAGTTTGTCTGTCTGTTGCCCCCCCCCCATTTGTGGGTTTTTCCAGCCACAGTGATGGAGCTGGTTACTATGGCAACTGCATCTGTTTACAGGACCCACATATCTCTTAACCCTTTCCCTTCCCAGCCCCCTCCCTGACCAAGTGGCGATGGGCTCTAAGCAGCTGCAGACAGAAACCTGGTGCTTAGGGCAGCTCATTTTGGATACCCCTCACCCAGGTTTCCTTTCCACTTCCCAGCTTCCTTCCTATTTCTGCTCCCACATCCCCTTTGTCTTGTGTCTCCAGCCCTGGTCCGCCCCTCACTCTGGCCTAGCTTCACACCTGGTTCTTCAGAATGTTCCTGTCTCATCTCTCATCCTGATGGCTTTCTCTGAGAGGGTCCCTCTAGCTCATCCTCTCTGGGGCCCTCACCTCAAGGGCCTCCTCTTCTTCCCAGCCCCCTTCCTACAGAACAATCAATCAGCCTCCAGTTTATTGTTGGGGGACTCTGACCCCCCATTGTAGCCCCCCATCTTCCTCTGCCCTTGGAGGCTTCTTCCCACCAGGATCCCCTCCAGGCCTCTGCAGCAGGAGCTGAGCACCTTCTGCGCACTCCCACTCGCAGCCCCTGGTCTCTGTCCTCTTTAGGGGTCTTTTACTGCTCTCCAAGCCTCCTCCCTGCACCCCTTCCTTTCTTCCTCTCCTCCTCCTCTGCCTGTCCTGCCTCTTTCCTGCTCTCCCTGCTTCCTCTCTCCTCTCTGTTTCTGGGACCTGCTCCCTGCTCCGTGGTTCTCCTTCACTGTCCACCTAGCTGCCCCTGTGCATCTGCCATTGCCTTTCTCTTTTACATCAGGATTCCACTGACTGGTGCACCCCTACTGAGCCCCCTTGGGCACATCCAAACCTGCACCCCATCCCCTCTCCCACACTCTCTCTCTCCCTGCTTTTGCTTCTTTCTCACTCTCTTGGTCTCCCAGGGGCTGTTTCTTTTTTCTCCCCCTTGCTATGTTTCTGCTTCCCTCCTTCCTTCCCTTCAGGCCTGTGGTGATCTCTGTGAGCCCTCGTGTCCCATGCCCAGTGTGGTGGGAGCAAGAGGGCTTGGGTCCTAAGGAATGGAAGGAACTGGGGACCTCAGCCTGGGGAACACAAGGCTAGCTAGCTTCTAGAATTCAAGAAGCCTCCTTTCAGCCCCTGCCCCCCCCAGGGTCCCACAGTCCCTGAAGGGGTCCCTGGTCCCAGGTAATTCTCAGAGAGTCCCTTCATCCAACACACCTATACCAGTACAGGCTCTGGGTGGCTCAGTGGGAGCTGAGGATGCATGCTCAGGCTTTGCCCTTGTAGAGTGCCCTGGCTGAGAGGAAGGTCTTGAGTTTTGAAGTAATACCTTTTTTCATTCCAGAAATGGAGCACCTACTACTATTTGTGAGACACTGCATTTGCTCAGCCATTTAACTGGGTGGTCTTAACAAGTCATTCATCCAGAGTCTGTTTCCTTGTCAGTGAAGTGCTTTAAACATCAGTGCCCAGAGTGAGGTCTGCTAAGGGGAACAAGGGGGCAGGAGGTGTGGTCCTAGATCCAAAGCTGGTAAGAACTAGAACCTTCTAGGACAGGACCCCAGATCCCACCCCAGCCCCTGAACCCAGGTCCCACTGGTCGCTAGGCAACCCTGGTGGTGAGTGACGTGTGTCAGCTGTCACCGTGGGGGATTGTTTGTTCCGGGGGGCTGAGTCAGCGCCAGGCAGCCTGGGGGGTGGGAGGTGTGACACCCGCTGCCTGCTGGTAGTGCCAACTTGGGGGCAGACAGACGGCACCCTTCCGCTCCCTGCTGGACCCTGTTGCTGTGCCTATCAGGCAGCCTGCTGCCCAGAGTCAATGAGGGGTTGGGGGAGGGCTCCAGATGGTGCCAGCTCCCTCCAGGAAGCCCATGTTCTTTCCCTCTGAGCTGTCTGGGGTCTGGGATGCTTGGGGGTGGTGGGCCTCCTGCCTCATCCTAGGGTTGGAGCTGATGGAAAGGGACCCCAGCAGCTGTGCTGCCAGCTTCTCAGATCGGGGCTATAATCTCAAACATCCACTCCCCTCAGGAGATTCAGCACCAGCAAAAACATTTCCATCACCAGGCACCCCAGCAAGAAGGCATCTTGGGCCCCTCTGCTTTAATTGGCCACCATATGAGCCCTTTGGAGTCTGGCTCCCAAAGAGCTCTAGAATCTGTCCACACCTATCTTCACTGCCACTCAGACCACCACGAACCCCAGCACCCACGCTGGTCTGGCCTGCGTATAACAAAGTGATTAGTACTTGTAACTCTAGAGACTGGCCTTGGACAAGACACTTAATTTCTACCCTAGCCTCATCATCTGGAAAACTGAATTGAAAAATAATACTAGCACTTAAGTCATTAGGTTGTTGCAAGCAGTCGGTGAGCTAATAAATAAAGACCGCTGGATGGAGGTCTTGGCTGCAACCAATAGCCAGCTTGTGTCCTGCCCCCAGGACATCTGCCTGACCACCCCACTCTGCTGCTTCATAATCACCAATGGCTCCCCTTGATCTTGTGTTCCAGCCCAAACTCCTGGGTTTGGCCTCCCAGGGGTCCCGTGTCTGGCTCTGCTGATGTCTCCAGCCCCGTCCTGAACTACTCCCTGCTTTCCACTCCCCTTGCACTTTCGCCCCAGTATCTGAAATGAAGCTTCTTGAATGTTCTTTCAACCCTGTGCCTTTGTAGCTGCTATTCCTTCTGCTTGGACTGCTTTTCTCCCATTTGTTCACCAAACGCCTGCTCAGTCAGCCTGAGTCCCCACCACTCCCACGTGGGGTCCTCCTGTGCCCCACAGCCCTGATCCCCTGGAAGGTAGTTCAGACCCAACCCCAAGCCTGGGCTGCTCCCAAGCAGGGGCTGTGTCCCAGGTCTCTAGGGTTCTGGTGCGCACGGAGCCCAGCAGAGGCCATGACTTGGGAAGTCTGGGAAGAGGCTGCAGTGGACACGGCCAGGATTCCATTCCAGACTTGTGTGACCCGGCCCTGTCCCTGGGCCTCGGTTTCCCCACTGTGCAACAAGCTCCCTGTGGCTCGGTCCCCGGGAAGAAACTCCAACCCCAGGGAGGACGGGTGTGGGACTCCGGGTCGCTGCCCTGGCCCTGACGGGCGCACGCCCTCCCCAGATCATAGCCTTTGACGAGCTGCGGACTGACTTCAAGAACCCCATCGACCAGGGGAACCCAGCGCGGGCAGTAAGTGATACATGTGCTGTGCTGAGGTGTGTCCGTCCGTCCTCTCTCCCGTCTGTCGCGGGCGGAGCGGGTGGGAGTGGGGCCCCTTCCTCGCTGTCCCTGTCCCCAGCCAACACCTGGCGCGGGCCTCGGGCTCGGGTTCCTGCTGGCGGGGCAGCCGTTGCCAGCCTCTGGGCCGTTGCCGTGGCGACGCGGGTGAAGGCCCCTCCATGGCGACGGTCGCCATGGGGACCGCGCGGCTGCTTCCCTGCCGAGCCGAGGAAGCCGCAGACTGCTCTGGCGCCCCCTGGCGGCCGCGTGCGGGGCGGGAGGAGGCGCCCGCTAGCCTGCCCCGCGGCCTTCGCATCGCGGCCCTTTCCTTCCTCCACAGCGCGAGCGTTTAAAAAACATCGAGCGCATCTGCTGCCTGCTGAGAAAGGTCAGTGTCGGGGACGTGGCAAGCGCTCCCCGCGCAGCAGCGCCCCCCAGGCCCCGAGCCAGCCGTGCTCTGGGCCTGTTGGAGCCACTCTTCCGCTGGGGGGCATAGGAGGCCAGAGGACTGTTAGCCCGGGGTCATGGGGGGTCGGCACCTCCCAAACCCCGGCGCCCCGCTGCCCGCGAAGCTTGGGTCCGTCCTGGCACCGGCCCCTGACTCCTCGCCCTCGCTCCCCCAGCTGGTGGTCCCGGAGTACTCCATCCATGGCCTCTTCTGTCTGATGTTTCTGTGTGCAGCAGAGTGGGTGACCCTGGGCCTCAACATCCCCCTCCTCTTCTACCACCTCTGGAGGTGAGGGCGGCAGCCGCCTGGGGAGACTGGGCCGGGGCGGAGGCGGGAGCCGCAGGGCTGTGGCCGGCACTCAGGCCTCTCCTGCCCCAGGTACTTCCACCGCCCTGCGGACGGCTCCGAGGTCATGTATGACGCGGTCTCCATCATGAATGCCGACATCCTCAACTACTGCCAGAAGGAGTCCTGGTGCAAACTGGCCTTCTACCTGCTGTCCTTCTTCTATTACCTGTACAGGTGAGCCCTCCGTGCGGAACGCAGGCGGTCTGGACGCACGCCCCAGCGCCAGTCCCGCCCCGAGGCGAGGGCGAAGGCCTCCCAGGGTGACGGGTGGGGCTGGACCCGCTGGGGACTCAGGCCACCGCCTCTTCTTCCCACAGTATGGTTTATACGCTGGTGAGTTTCTAAGGGGGAAGCCGGCCGGGAGCGAGCCCAGAATGGACCGGACGCCTGTGCACCCCCAGCCCTGCCTCTCCGCCGCAGAGGCCTCCGCCCTGGGGAGGGAGGGGGCACTGGTGCCCCCAGCCTCTCCAACCCCCAAACTGCTGCTGCGGGGACCCCCGCCTTCAGAGCCCTTCCCCGCGGACTAGGGCCGGGCCGAACTCTCAACAGGGGCGGGGGCTCTGCTGTCCGCCTGGAGTCGGGCACTGCCGTCAGTCCTGGAAGGGGCGGGACTTCCGGCCTTGTCCATTTCGGGGGCGGGGGGGGGGGAAACTTGGGGCCCTGCCACCAGGCAGCGCTTGACCCTGGAAATTCTGGGCCTCCACCCTCACCCTGAGGCTCCCCCTGCAGGTGGGGGGCACCCGCACCGGGAATGAGCAGGCTCAGCAGGGGGGCACCCCCACCCTAGTCTGCCCTCCCCCTTCCCCAGGCTCTCTCCAGCCCCCAGTCTCCACCTGCCCCTAACCCCAGCCCACCCCGTCTCTTGGATCTATTTTCTATGTTGCCTGGAGGAGTCCGGCACCCCCTCCCCGGCCATTTGTGACAAAATATGAATAAACTACTGCAAATATATGGGCCCCAGTCTGCTCCTGAAAGGCCTGAAGACGACACGGGGTGAGGTGGGTGGCTGTAGAGGGGCTACTAGCCTCAGGCGCTCTGGCAGCCCCCTTAGATGGATCAGAGGCCTTCCTGTTCTGCTTGGCGCCTTCCATCCTCACGGTTCTACCTGTACATGCCGAAACCCTTTCAAGGCAGTATCAAGCCCACAGCCTCCAGGTCCACCCTCTACCAAGGCGGCTCAAGCTAGGTCCCCTGGGCAGTGCAGAGGCCCAGAGGTGTCTACAGCTCTCCCTCAGGCCCCAGGAATGAGGATCAAACCAAGTCAAGGAAATCAAATCTTCACTGTATGGAAAAATCAGTGCCATTTTGGGCAGGGGTCATCGCACCAGGTGGAAGGTCAACCAGTATATGATGAGGGGCTGGAAGGCTGCAGCTCCCAGAGTCAGGTAGAGCTGGAGACGCTGCCGGGGAGCTGGGCCCCCCACGCCGTCAGGGCCCAGGGCTGCTGTCCGCAAAGAGCGCACCTGGAAGAAAGGAGCGCTGAGGCCGGGTCAGGAGGGGAAGCTTGTCCCCAGCTCTGACCCAGGTGAAGAGGCAGGAGGGGCAGCCCCAGACTCACAATGAAGTACATGAGCGCAGATGAGGTCCAGGCCAGGGCCACATAGTAGCCATCACTACCGAACAGCAGCCCTGTGAGCACACTGAGGATCATCCTGGGGGACGGGGACATGCTGGTGACCCCAGGATCCAGGCCTGGGATTGGCCTATTCACCAAGGCCAGTACCCCGCCCACCACCACGACCCTTTACTCCCAAGCTGTCCCTACAGGGACCCAGAACCCAAATGGATTTGCAAGACCCAAGACCTGGATGTGAGATCCCCTTCTATCCCTGTGCTCCCAAGATGACTCTTGCATCTCTCCAACATCCTAAAGGTCACTCATTTCCTGGGAAGATTGCAGGAAGCAGCAGTCCCTCTAACAGAGTGGAGCTAGTATGTCCAGGGTCATACTTCAAGGCTATAGCTAAATAGGCCCAGAACCCAGGGCAGCGGCCCCTCCTCCAAACCCCTCCCCACCAGCCCAAAGATGCTCACCCCACATATTTGTAGCCGCTGTAAGCCAGTAGGTGGAAGGTGCTCAGGTCACTGCGTACGGTGGCCAGGTAGAGGCCCAGGAGCAGAGCCAGCACCTCTATCACTACCCATACCAGTGCCGTGCTTGCACACAGGCCCAGCACCTCTGGAGAGAACCTGTGGCCAAAGGAGCAGGTAGGTCAGAGCCAGTCCATCCTAGGACAGGTGTAAGGGTGAGAGGCTGGGACAGCAAAGGGTAGGCTGGGACCTGGCACAGGTCCTGTAGGGAGGTGGGGAGATGAGCCAGAAGGGAAAAGAGGGGGCGTTGGCACAGACCTTTCCTGAATGCCCAGTGCCATCCCAGCCAGCAGCACGTAGGTGATGAAGGCCATCGCTGCCAAGAGTCAGAGGGAGGCTGTCAGCCTGGCTTCCTCATCCTGAGCTTCACTGCTAGGCATTCAAGGCCACTGACACTCCAGCTGCCTCCATATTTCTTCCCTCGACATATCCCAACACGGCCTCCACATGTGGCTCCCCAGTGCCCTGCTCAATCAGTCCTCTCCCTGAGTAAATGCCACCTGAACCTTCTTCTAGAACCACAAACCACCTCCTCCTCCCCTGACCCTGGGCTAGGATGCTCATCAGAGTTTCCTGCTCTATCTCAGAAACCACATGTTCTGGGTGCAGTAACACAGGCCTGTAATTGCGGCAGCTCAGGAGCCTGAGGCAGGAGGATCACAAGTTTGAGGCCAGTTTCACAAGACTGTCTCAAAATAAAAAAGGGCTCAGTGATAAAATACCCCGGGTTCAATCCCAAGTACCCACCCCTCCAAAACACATTGTGAACCAAGACCACTGCTCATTCCAGACACGGACCAGCGTAATTTCTTGCAAGACTATAAGGACCAAAATGCAGGTTCAGTGGGCAACCCAAGCTGTCCCTAGTCCAGGGCATAGGGATGACTTCACCTCAGCAATCCGAAGTCTGGCCATTGGGTACTGGCTACATCTCTGGCCACCCTGACATTACAGAGAACTCCAAGTTTAACCCTGATCAATTTTCACAAGAGCTCAAAGCCAGTGGGAGCTGGGGTTTAGCAGCAATTCAAACTCATCACTCCTGTCCTCTGTCTCCATTGAGGCAGCAGTCTGATGTGCCTCCCAGCAACTCAACTCTACCACCTATCATTGTGTAGTCTCAAAGATACTGAAGGCCCTCTGAGCCTTGGCTTCAACATGTAACGTAAGGATGCCAGTGCCAGCCTTACGAAATGACTTTGAGAGGCACATGGAATCTTTGTCCTTCCTGGAGCACCTGCGTGGGCTGCCCTCCATAGCACTCCTCTGGGGACATCCTGCTCAGTGTCCACTCTGGATCTGGTCCTCTACTGTCAACAGGATGGTGAAGAGTCAGCTGCAGAGCTAGCCAGCCATGGCATAGTGTGGGTGGCCTAAAAATGCCATGTGGAAAGGCAGTTGTAGGAACCCAGAAGGGAGCAATCACTTGCTCAGGGGGTTAAGGCATGCTTCCTGGAGGAGGAGATGCTGGAGTAGGCCTCAGAGGACAAGTACTAATGATAACAGCTAGCGTTTACTGTGAGCGCCTGTGTGACAGGTGAGATTCTGAGCATGCATCACCTCTCTGAATCTCAACAATCCCTTGAGGCTGGAGCGGTGGCTCAGCAGTTATGGCACTTGCCTGGCATGTGCAAGGACGTGAGTTTGAACCCCAGCACCACGTACACAATGAGGTGTCAGAGCAACAAAAGCCACAGGAAAAACTAAATAAAATTGATTCTCTCTCACACACTGTCCCTCTCCCTCTTAAAAAAAAATAACCCCTTAAGGAAGCTGCTACCATTCCTGCACTAAGGAGTGCAAGAAGCAGTCTAAAGTCCCACAGGTGGAAGTGGCAGGGCTTAGTGTAAGCCCACAGCTCCAGGCTGAAGAGGGACATGGTCTAGATTAAGTGGTTGAAAAGTCACAAAAAGGTGCTGTGGGGGCACTGAAGGCACATTCAGTTGGATTCTTACTTTTCACTTCAACCCATCTACCTGGCTTCTAGCAACCACAACACAATGGCACCAGGAGCAGACACTGGATGGACAGTTAAGTCTCTCTCTTCTGTTCACACCTCCAGGCAGAAGTCTGCCTGTGTCTCCCAGCCCAAGTCAGAGACTCACTAGGGATGTAGAGGTCAGGGGCGTTGAGGTCTTGCCGTGGGGGCAGAGGCACATCACGACTGTACTGCACTTCCCAGTTCTGGCAGTGGTGGCAGCAGCCAGGTCAGAAGCAGAGGAGAGAAGAGAAAAGGAGGTTGAGGTCTGGGGGCCAGATTAGTGAGGAGGAAGGAGGGGAGGCCTGCCAGCTCACCTGGTAGGAAGCTCACCTGGTGTGTGTAGGGGAAGACCAGCAGCCCTAGCTTCTTGGCCACATAGGCTGTGTCCACAGCAAAAAAATACTTGAGTTTGTTCACAGACACAAAACGGTGTAGCTGGGAGGGAAGAGAGGAAGCTGTGGGGGAGCCACACCTAGAGCCCAAGGGCACTCCTATGTGCTCCTTCCCTGAGAGCCAAAGTGAGGATCAGGTGGACTCCTGTGACACCCCAGTCCTAGCCAGGAATCCTGCCACCCCTTTCCCTAGGGGCAGGCCACACCTCTTTGTGCATTATGTCCTTCCCATGAGATGCGATGGAGCTGCCATAGGCCATAGCCACGTTGGCCACTGGGTCCCCAAGCAAGTGGTTGACATTGAAGGCCACATCGGCTCCTGGGGCTGGGTATCCCCTGGACTGGCTGGAATAGCCACCACTTGTATCATCAAAGAGGGGAGGAGGATCTGGGGCTGCCCGGGCTCTGTGCTTGGAACCTGTAGATTTGGAAGTACTAGAGTGGGTGAAAGGAATACCAAACCACAGCCCAAACCACTGCTCTCTCCTCTGGCTGAGAAGCCCCATGGGGAACCTGGGTGTACCAAGCAATCAGTGAGGGAAAACCAAGCTGTGTGAAAGGTAGCTAATTCAATAAGAACTCTGAAAGGCGGCTGGTGTGGTGGGTGGCTCAGCGGTTACAGCTTTTTGCCTGGCATGCGGGAGAGTACGCGAGTTCAAACCCCAGCACCACGTACACAATGAAATCTTGAGCAATGAAAAACTAAAAATAAGATTCTCTCTCCCACTCGCTGTCCCTCTCTTTAGAAAAAAAAAAAGCTTGATGAGAAATCCTTTGGGGAAATTCCTTTACTATAAAAGGAAGAGCGCCTGGAAGTGGCTGTCCACCTGCAGTTTCTTGGAGTGGGGGGTTGGTTCTCAGAACCGAGTCGTGGAGAGTGGGTAGAAGTTTGGTAGGTAATAATTGGAAAGGCGTCCCTGCATGAAAAAGGGTAGCAAAGGCGACAGCTGGTTATCCAGAAGCACTGTGCAGTGATCAGGGACCTCGCCGGGGTTATGACTGGGAAAGGAAGTTCTGGGGACGAACCCGGTTAGTGCCCGCGTACTACATGGGGATCCCAGCTGTTCTATCACCTCCCCACCGCAGGATTGGCCAGAGAGCGCGAGCAGTCCGGGACGCCTTGCAGTCTGGCAGGGCAGGAACCCGAGTGACATCCCCTGCCCTGGGCAGCGGTCACGGCCGCCCCTCTCCCTCAGGGTGGGCGGGCCGTGCCACAGATTGTCCTCGGGTCGGACAGGCCGCGCCCCGCCCGTCCCACACCACACGCACCGTGGGCTCCGTAGCCCGAGTGATAAGCCATTGCTGCGACGCTCGCTCTCCCCGAGGGACGGCTGCGCTGCCTCGTGAGTACGAATACTAATAGCGCCGCTGTTCCTCTAGCCAGGAACCGACCGAGGTTACCCAGCGGCCCGACACGTCCCGGGGCTGACCGATTGCGGCCGCCATGTCCGTAGCGTCATCCTCCGCCTCCTGCCATTGGCTCTTCGGCAGCCTCAGTTCTCCCCTCTCCTCTCCCAATTGGTTACGAGCGAACCTTCGCCAAAGCAGATTCGGCTGTAGCCAACTTCCGGGCAAGGCATAGGCGGTGCGATTCGAGGCGCCCTCGGATTGGGTAGTGGCGTGTTAATTCGCACCGGGAGCAGCCAATAGGAGGGAGGGTGTTGTGAATTATTTCCGCGTCTGCGCAGTGGAGCACTTGACCCTCGCTCTGCCACGACTACACCGGGAGGGAGTTAGCAGGAGACCGGCGGCTGGAGTCAGGGAACGAAGCTTAACTGGTAGGACGTACTCCAGGAGTGAATAGGACGGTCGGGCTCTGACCAATCACCGTCCCTGGGGATCCCTGCTCCTCCCTCTCTCTGCTCGTTTTCCTCCTCGTCCCTCATATTTCACCCATTTCTGGAGAGGAGCCACAGCCGACCAGGTGGAATGCCGGGCTAGGCAGTGACTGCGCGGCCAAGAGCCCCAGAATTCAGACTCCGCCTCCCGCCTCCCACTCCTCCTTTTTGTACGGGTGCTGTCCACTGTCCGGTGCTGAAAATGTTCTCACTCCTGCACCGCCATCCTGCAGACCCGCGGAAGCCTCTGCAGGGAGGACTTGGGATTTGGATCCATACCCTAGCGTGCACACGCGGTTGGAGTATTTGCATGGCATGCACAAGGACTCGGTTCAAACCGCGGCACCATGTACACAATTAGGTGTCTGAGAAACAGAAACCAGATGAATAAACAAAATTCTCTCTCTCCTCTCTCTCTCCTCTCCCCCCTTTCTTTTTTTTTTTTTTAGAGAGAGGGACAGTAAGAGAGACAGAGAAAGAGAAAAACAACTCCATTCAGTTTTTCACATGGCCTTAGTTGCTCCAACACTTAGTTGTGTACGTGGTACTGGGGTCTGAACCTGGGTCCTCGTGCTTGCCAGGCAAGCGCCGAAACCGCCGAGCCACCGCTCCAGCCCCTCCGTCTCTTTCTTAATAAAATAAATAAACTGAGACCCAGAATATCTGAAGTCCCAGAGGTTTGCTGGTATAGATAGAGCAGGATCTTGCACGGGGCCTGCCCCATCAACTCTCCAGCGGTCTTGCCGATTTGGTGGCAAGAGGTGTGCTGATCTATTATCTCCTGAAGCTACATCTGAAACTCCTGAGTCGTCATAGGTTCTGTGTTCCCAAAGTGAGGCCCCCATAGTCCCAGGGGATTTTGTTGTTGTTGTCACCCAGGTTCTGACCACTTCCACCCTCCTTGGAGATAGTCTTCAAGAGCCTCCCTCTCTTCAGGCATTCTTTTCTAGAGAGTATGATCAGGCCTTCTGAGAACTGATTCTAACTAGTTACCTAGTTATTCAGTTATACCAGGTGACCCTCCAGCTTCCTTGATTCAATCCATGTGGTCCAACCACTGTCTTTGACTAGAGGTCCCCTCTACTTGGGATGTCCTTCCCTTTGGTATCCACTTGTCCAAAGCCTTTAGGAGTCAGTTCAGCTCTTGCTTCTCAGAGAGACAAAGAGAACACAGCTGGAGGCCAGAGCCTGGGATATAAGCCCCTACTGGATACACCCAATTTGCCCAGGATTTAGTTCCATGAGTAGAGCCTTTGCCATTTTCAGTCCTACCATTGTCTTCCCGGTGCCAAGCACAGTAGTTCCATATAAAAGTCTCCCAATAAACATCTGTGCCCAATAAATAAATCATAAATAAGTGGATGAAATCCTGGACCAGTCCTTTCTCCTCTTTCTCACTCTGTTACATCATCTTTAAATGGGTAGCCCTTTGCTCAAACACACACGACCCAAAATAGCTCACCCAGCTTTGCAGCTCCCTATATTCCATCCACTGGTTGTAAGCTGAGGGGGCAAGGCCCATACCCATGCACAACTGTGAAGATGTGAGGCCCTTGGCGGCCAAGGAGCAGCACTGGGCCTCCACGGAGGAGGGGTTAAGCCACTGAGAGAATATCTCACTCCTCTGCACGCCTTGATGAATGCTTGTCAATTGACTCCAACACCTTATCAGCCCCATTTCTCAGATAGAAAAATTGAGTTTGGGGGTGGAGTGTGCTGGCCAAGGTCATGCAGCCTGGGGTCCGCCGCTGAGCAGCAGATGAGGCTCCTGACGCCTTTCTGGGTTGTAAATGCTCCAAGTGGGGCTTCCAGGGTGGATTCTGGGTGCACTTAGCTATGGGCCTACTCCTTAGAGACGCGACGCAGCGGGCGCCCGCCCACCTCCCAGCTTCGCTCTCGTCGTTTCACAGTCCGGGGAAACGGGCGCCATAGAGCAAGGACTCGCCCAAGGTCGCAAGCGCGAGCACGGCGGCAGGAGAACCCAGGCGTCCGGCTGCCGGGTCTGGGCTACTGGGGGGCTGGGGGTGCGCCTGCCGTGCCAGGCGCTGCCGGCGGCGCCACCGGTGCCGCGGGGGCGGGGTCAGCGGAGGGCGGGGCGCCGGGCACCGCCAACGCCGCCGCCGCGGAGCTCCGGCTGGGGCTGGGAGCACTCCCTCCGTGGCCGCCGAGCCGAGCGGACGCCCCTCGGGGCCGCGCCGCGCCGCAACCCTCCGCGCCCCCCTATCATGCCCCGGGCCCGGGTCGGGGCCGCCGGAGCAGCCAGGACACCATGCCCGAGGGCGGCGTCGGCGGCGGCGGGGAGGTGCCTGCGCTCATCCCGGACGGCGAGCCGCTGCGGGAGGAGGTACCGGCGTGGTGGGGGCCGGAGCCGGGACAGGAGCGGGGTGAAGGGGAGGAGGAGAGGGGCTGACCCCCAGGAAAAGGGTTGAGGAGGAAAGTCCTGGAGCCCCTACCGCCAATGACGTCATCGAGGAGCCCGCGCTCCCGCTGGGGTCCTGGACCTAAGGGCCAGAGAGGGGTAGAGGCGAGGAGGCTGGACAGGAACGTGGGGTGGCGACTCCCAACGCTCCGCGCCCCCTCAACCGTCCTCGCCCGACCTGTGACGTCAGTGCCTGCCCCCCACGGGTCCCCGTGCAGCAGCACAGCCCGGGATGCTGACTCCCAAAGCCAGGGCCAAAGGGTCAGGCCCCCCTCCTGGCCCAACCGCTCACGAGGTGCCAGGCGGCGCCTGCAATGCAGCAGCAGTGACAGCGAAGGGGTGGGGGAGGGAAGAGGGCAACAAGAAGGGAGGTGGCCTGCGGTACCCCTTCTCCTCCCCCGTGGTGAGGGCTGAGTGTCCACTCTGCTGGCACCCCCAAGACCCTGGGTCCCAGCCAGGAAGATGTGCAGGGGCCCTGTGTGGTGTGGTGGGGGATAGGGTGGTGAGTGTGCCCCTCTGTTTGACTGAATGTAGCCTGCTGGTGTGTGTGGCTTGTGTGTGAGAATGCAGAGGAGTGTGTTCCTGCACCTGGGGTGGGACATGTGTGCCTGTGGTCAGGTGAGGGTCTGGTGGGCCCCTTGGCTTGGATCTTTGCCCAGCTGTGTGGGTGCATGTGAGTGTGTCCTGTCATGGGTGGGTCTGCTGTGTGACATGGAGTGCAGGTGTGGGCGTCAGGTTGCTGTAGAGGTGGGGGCATGTGCAGTGTGGTCAGGTGAAGATCTGCTATGTGTCTGGGCTTAAAAGAGTATGTAACATGTGTGTGCATGTGGATGTGCCCTGGTGGTGGTGGTGGTGTGTGTGTGTGTGTGTGTGCGCGCGTGCGCACCTTGCTGTATTTGTAGGGGTTTGTGCTTTAGGGACAGGTGAACGTCTGGCATTTCTTTGATGATAGGTCCTGTGTTCCCCTGTAGGGAGGGGTCAGTGATGAACACCCTTTGGTGGCATGGTTGAGTGTGTGTCACCTGACCGGTCATGCAGGCTGGTGGTGATGCACACCTGCAGTGAGGGGTGCAGACTCCTCTGGGTGGGGCTGGTGGCAGCTGTTCTCCTCCCCTTAAGGCCCTGTGGGGCTGGGTAGGAGAGGTGGCCACTTAACTCCACCTCTGTTGTTTCCACTTCCTTCTCCCCCTTTCTACCCTTCTGCTCCATACTCCCTACCCTCCCCTCTCCATGGGCACCTGGTGGCCAGGCTGGCAGCCCTGCCAAGTCCTCGGGCCAGGGAGTGGCCCCTGCTGCCCAGCAGCTGTGTGTCCCTCCCCCTCCCTCATCACAGATGGGGAGTGGAGGGTGGCCCTCCATCTGCTCCCCACCCCAAGACTCACACCTCCCCCGCTCCCAGCTTTCCCTCTTTCTCACTGACTTAAAAGCCTCTCCAAGTCTCCTGCTGTCCCTAGTGGAATAAGGACCTGAGGGAGTCCCAGAGTAACAGTAATAATGTTTATTCCCATGGCCAGAACCTGTGCTAAGATCTTCACTTATGATCTCCTTGAATCCTCACTACCCCCGGGGTACAAATGAGGAAATTAAAGTCCAGAGAGGATGAGGGACCCACCCAAGTCATACAGTAAGTGGTGGAGCCAGACTCAGATCCAGGGATGTTAGATGCCAAAGCTCATCCTGTTTTACCCTTGGGCCCCTGCCAGGGTGGCCTCCCAGACCACCAGGACCAGGAGTCACAGGCCCAGAGAGGCAGGGATTTGGCCAAGTTCACAAAGCAAACCAGGGCACAGCTGGAAGCAGCAGCACTGTTTTCTCAGTGGCCAGCATGGGAGGTCCTTTCTCCTGATGGAAGGAATGGGTCTGCTGCTCCCAGCCTGTGACTGTGGTGGCAGGGTACCATGGAGGACGGACTCAGAGCTGGTGGGCCTGGGTTTAGATCCTGTAGGGACAATGTGAGCTGGCTAGAATAAGACCTGGAACTGCTCCCTCAATCCCTTCCAGCCTCAATTTCCTCTTCTATAAACTGGGTCCTGGGGCACCACCTGAAGCAGGATGGGCTTCAGCAGAGTGGCCAGCCCCATGGACGACTCCCTCCTGACTTCTGCCTCCCTGTCTGCCCACCTTGCAGCAGCGGCCCCTGAAGCAGTCCCTGGGAAGCTCCCTGTGCCGCGAGTCGCACTGGAAGTGCCTGCTCCTCACACTGCTCATCCATGCCTGCGGGGCTGTGGTAGCTTGGTGTCGCCTGGCCACCGTACCCCGTCTGGTCCTGGGGCCCGAGGCAGCCTTGGCTCGTGGGGCAGGGGGCCCGCCACCCACCTACCCAGCCAGCCCCTGCTCGGATGGCTACCTGTACATCCCGCTGGCCTTTGTCTCCCTCCTCTACCTCCTCTACCTGGCCGAGTGCTGGCACTGTCACGTGCGGTCGTGCCAGGCACCTCGCACGGACGCCAACACCGTGCTGGCTCTGATCCACCGGCTGCAGCAGGCACCGCCCTGCGTCTGGTGGAAGGCCACCAGCTACCACTACGTGCGGCGCACACGCCAGATCACGCGCTACCGCAACGGCGACGCCTACACCACCACGCAGGTGTACCACGAGAGGGCCGACAGTCGCACGGCGCGCGGCGAGTTTGACTACTCCGCCCACGGCGTCCGCGACGTCTCCAAGGAGCTCGTGGGGCTGGCAGAGCACGCGGCCACGCGGCTGCGCTTCACCAAGTGCTTCAGCTTCGGCAGCGCCGAGGCCGAGGCCTCGTACCTAACGCAGCGCGCGCGCTTCTTCAGCGCCAACGAGGGCCTGGACGACTACCTGGAGGCCCGCGAGGGCATGCACCTGAAGGACGTGGACTTCCGCGAGTCGCTCATGGTCTTTGCTGACCCGCGCAGCCCGCCCTGGTACGCGCGCGCCTGGGTCTTCTGGCTGGTGTCGGCGGCCACGCTGTCCTGGCCGCTGCGCGTGGTGGCCGCCTGCGGCACTGCGCACGTGCACTACCAGGTGGAGAAGCTGTTCGGTGCCAGCTCGCCCCCTCCGGGCGCCGTGCCTAGCGGGCCGCCGCTGTCCCGGGTGGCCACGGTGGACTTCACCGAGCTAGAGTGGCACATCTGCTCCAACCGGCAGCTGGTGCCCAGCTACTCGGAGGCCGTGGTCATGGGCGCGGGCTCGGGCGCCTACCTGCGCAGCTGCCAGCGCTGCCGCCGCTCGGTCAGCAGCAACTCGCTGCCCCCCGCCCGGCCCAGTGGGCCCCGCCTGCCCTTCAGCCGCAGCCGCCTCTCTCTGGGTGCGGGGGGCCGCGCCACGCCGGGGGTCTTCCGCAGCCTGAGCGGGGGGCCACTGGGGCGCCGTGGAGAGGACACGGAGCCCCTGGAAAGCCCACCATGCTACGAGGATGCCCTTTACTTCCCAGTGCTCATTGTCCACGGGGACAGCGGCTGCCGGGGGGATGGGCAGGGAGCGCTCTGAGACCCCCAGAGCCACCCCTCCTCGCATGAGCAGAGATGCCTGAGCCATTGTCCAAAACAGGAGGGAGAACAGTCCAGCCACACACAGGGTGGGGGTGGGGTGGGGGTTCCCTAAACAAACTGAAATGCAGCGTCCCGTGTCACTGGGGGGAATGGACGCCGCCTACGTTGAGTCTACATCCATCCCCAGCATGGTTCCCCCACTACCACCGTCCACTCCCTGTGAAAGCAGATGATCTGGCTTGGGGATCTCTCACATAGGGCAGAGGAGGAAGGTCCCAGAAAGGCTGGGCTGGGGAGGAGTCCGCAGGCAGCTGTAGCGCGCAGCAAAGTGCTGTGTGTGGGCTCCTTCTGGTGGCTAAGGCCACACTGGGAGCCCTGCAGCAACCCAGAAGCACAAAGTGGTCGTCTGGGACTACACCCAGCTGGTTGACCTCCCCAAAGCCGCAGAGCTGGAGGTGGAGCAACGTGGCCTGGCCCCACTGCTCACTCAATTTTCCCGCCCTCTTACCTCTGCTCAGGGACAGTCCCTGATCTGACCCTGCCCTGCAGCCCCCTCCATTGGGAGCCTGGTTCTGGGAGCACAGCCTTGCCCATGGCACCCAGCTCTTCTCCCTGGTGCCCACTTGTGCTCTTCCCGCACCCAGCCCCCACCCCTGTGACCTGGGGCTCCCACTAGGTCCCCTTTCAGCCCTCACAGTCCCTAGGCTCCACTTCTGCCCCCTGCAGTTCCTGTCTGCCCCTGTTAGCCACACATACTCCCTGGCTTGTCCTCGTTGCTCTTCCAGGCTTCTCTTCACCTTCCTGAGGATCCACAGGACACAGGGACACAGGGCATCCGAGGGGCCCTGGACCTGGCTGCTGCCTATTGGACGATGCCCTTGCCTTGCCTGGGTGCCCCTGCTTCTCCCATCAGTGGAGCCTGACACAGGGGACACCATCCCTCCCCCAGGGAGGAGAGTAGTCCCTTCCCTTCCAACCAGGGCTTCCACCCCCTCTCAGGGGCTGGCAGGGGAGGGAGGAAGCAGAGAAGGTGCAGACTTAATAAAGATATGAAATGGAAGGGCTTTGTGCATTCCTGAGTGCTGGGTCCAAGGTCACCACTGCAGACACAATGGGCCACCCAGCCTGTGTGATGTTGGGTTCTGGGAGGGGACCAAGAGCTGGACTCCAGCATTCCCAGGTGCAGGATAAGTGGAAAGGGAGCCTCACTGCCCAGCTCGAGACCTCTGAGACCTGGATCTGTGAGAGCTGTATCTGTTTGCAGTGCTAGGGTTGGAACCTGGGGCCTGCACTGCTGAGCTCCTGCTCTACCTCTGAGCTGTACCCTAGCCCTGAGGCTCAGCTTGGCGTTCCTCTGAAGAGAAGACCCCACACAACCCTGGGGTCTGGATCCCCCAAGCACCGCCTCTGCTCCCCCCACTGGGGAGTGAACCCAGTGGCACTTTGCCACTGAACTACATCTCAGCCCCTGTATATTTTTATTTTATGATAAGTCTAGCTGGACATGGTGGCACACATCTGTAATCCCAGTGACCCAGGAGCCTAAGGCAGGAGGATTGCAAGTTCAAAACCAGCCTCAGCAACTTAGACCCCATCTCAAAATTTAAAGGGGGGAATGAGGATTTGGCTCAGTGGTTAAAAAACCCTAGATTCAGTTTCTGGTACCTGCTCCCCTGCAAAAAGAAAAATATAAGTTTCCCAGGCTGGGAGCTGGAGCTATGGCTTGGCAGTTATGACACTTGCCTAGCATACGTGAGGACGCAGGATCAAACCCCAGCACCATGTGCACAATGAAGTGTCGGAGCAATGAAGGCCACATGAAAAACTAAATAAAATTGATTCTTTCTCTCACTGTCCTTTTCTCTCTAAAAAATAAATAAATAGATTACCCAGGCTGCCCTCAAACTCATGATCCTCCTGCCTCATCCTCCCACAAATGCCCCATTGCCCCAGCACTTGGGTCATTTCTAAGGCATTGTCCAAGATGACCCCACTTCCAGCTCAGTGTAAATTCCATTCTGTTGCTGGGCATGCTAAAGACAATGGGAGTGGTGCTGTCCCTTGAATAGAGGGGAAGAGCTGTGACCTGTGGCCCCAGTTCAGCTCCTATTGAATTGGTTATTGTTGTCACCAGTCTTGGGAATGGGCGCTGTGCTGGTTGCAGGACATAAAGCTGAAAACAGCCCCAAATTGGCCATATGGGGCTCAAAGAAAGAGAATAAGGAGCAAAGGAAGGACCCCCCCTCACAGAGGGAGCTCTCAAAGGTGCCACTGGGGCTAGTGGTGGCCTTAACAAAGAGTGGGTGTCTTCCCCCAGGTGAAGGCAGATCAGAAGTTCTGAACAGAGGCCTGGAGAAAGGGCGCAAAGCAGAGCACCCTGGAAGGGTTGGGTGAGGTTCCCCTTCCAAAACCCAGAATTTGTCATTGTTTGTTTTAAGAGAGAGGGACAGCAAGAGAAAGAGAATCAATTTCACTTAGTTTTTCCTGTGACTTTTGTTGCTCAGACGCTGGGTTGTGTACGTGGTGCTGGGGTTCGAGCTTGCATCCTCGCACATGCCAGGCAAGTGCCGTAACTGCTGAGCCACAGCTCCAGTCTCCAGAATTTGTCTTTACAGTGGGACAAGCTAGGGCAGTGGAAGGTGGTTGGAAAGTGATAAAGTCAGGGCTGCATGTTAGGGTTATTTAGCCAATGTCCAGCTGCCTGACGGCCAGGTGGGAGAATAAAGGTAGAGGTCAGAGCTCTCTCTGGGTGCCAGCCAAATCACCTCTATGTTCTTAAGTAACTTAAGTGGAAAACCCTACAGTGTCCAAGCATTCAAGAAGGCTACACTGGGAGCCAGGTGCAGTGGTGCACATCTGTAATCCCAGCCATTTGGGAGGCTGAGGCAGGAGGATCACAAGTTTGTGGCCAGCCTGGGCAATTTAGCAAGACCCTGTTTCAAAATAAAAAGTGCTAGGGATGGAGCTCAGTGGCAAAGTGCCCCTGGGTTCAATTCCCAGTGCCAATCAATCAATCAAACTATTTTTTAAAAAGGCTGCAATGGAACTGGGCATGGTGGCACACCTCTGTACTCAGTGATTTGTGAGGCTAAGACAGGAGAATGGCAAGTTCAAAGCCAGCTTCAGCCATTTAGCGAGCCCCTAAGCAACTTAGCATGCCCCTCAGCAACTTAGTGAGACCCTGTCTCAAAACAAAAATAAAAAATGAAAAGGGGTGGGGATGCGACTCAGTGGTTAAGCACCGCTGAATTCAATCCCCAATACCAAAAAATAAAATAAATAAATATAAAGGCTGCCACGAGCTGGGAAGCCTATGTGCTGGTTCCAGCTCCTCCCCACAGGGCAGGTCTCCTTCTTCCATCATTGTGCTTCAACACCATAGCCACCAACTGCCCACAGGCCACTGTCCATTCTCCTCCCATCCTCAGCAAAAGAACTCTGGATTTACTTCAGATGGTGTGGCTGTGTGACTTAAATCTGGAATATGAGATAAAAACAGAACGTGTTGGAAGGAATTTCCAACAATGCCGCTTGAAACGGAAACAGGATTGGTGAAAACCATTTTTGTCCTCCCTCCATCTTGCATTCAGCCTGAATGCATATGGGATAGCTGGAACTCCAGCAGCTGTCTTGGATCAGGTCACCTTGAAAATTGTAGCCATGTGCTGAGAATAGCAGAACAAGAAGATAAAAGATTCCGGCTCTGATGACACCATTGGGTTTCCATATCATATCTGGGCTGCTATTTCCAGATTCCATTGAGAAAGAGAAGTCAGATTCTTGTTTGATTAAGTCAGTTTTTTTCTTATCCATAATTACGAGCAGCCTTTATTAATTATCTGCTGAGGTGCAACACATTCATTATCCTAAACATAGTGGCTTAGAACAGCAATATTCAGCATGCTCTCCCTGGCTTCTGTGGGTCAAGAATTCAGAGAGGGCACAAAGAGGGTGCTTATCTCTGCTCCACAATGTCTAGGGCCTCAGCTGCAAGACTGGGAAGCTGGGACTGGGATCATCCGAAGGCATCGTCCCTCAAACGTCGGGCATTGAGGCTGGCTGATGGCTCAGGGTCCAGCTGGGGCTGGAGGCTGGAGCAAACACACCCTCTGTGCAGCTTGGGCTTCCTGGTCGTGGTGGCTAGGTTCCTAGGACAAATGCACTGAAAGCATGGGGACAGTATTGCCCTTTCTAACCCAGCCTCAGAAGTCACCCAGCTCTGTTCCTGCCCCTTCCCATCAGTCAAAGTTATTACAAGAGGTGAGATCTTCTGTTCCCACCTCTTGACGGAGGCTTGTCAAAGCCACATTGTAATACTTTAGTGCCATCTTTAAAAATGCAGTTGATTGCTACGCATGGTGGTGCATGCCTGTAATCCCAGCAATTTGGGAGGCTGAGGCAGGAGGATTCCAGGTTCAAAGCCAGCCTTAGCAATTTATTGAGGCCCTAAGAAACTTTTCAAGACCCTGTCTCAAAATAAAAAAGTAAACAGGCTGGGGATGTGACTCAGTGGTTAAGTGCCCCTGAGTTCAACCCCTGGTACAAAAAAAAAAAAAAAATGCAGTTGATTTCTGGGTTTCTAACTGACATCTATAGAGTGGTTTGCAAAATGGATAGCAATCCTTTTTCTTCCTTTGTTTCTTTCTTTGTTATTTTTTTAAGTTTCTTTTGCTAATTCAACCTCTGGATTTCCCTATGATTTTTTAAAATTTTATTTATTTTTCCATCTGGCCTTTGTTTCTCTGACACTTTGTTGTGTATGCAGTGCTGGGGTTTGAATCTAGTCTTTGCACATGCCAGGCAAGTGCTCCAACTGCTGAGCCACCGCTCCAGCCCCCTTTCTTTCTTTTTTAAATTTGTGGTGCTTGGCATTAAATCCAGGGGCACTCTGCCTCTAAGATAAATTCCCAGCACTTTTTGTTTTCTGTTTTGAGACAGGGTCTTACCCAGTTGCTCAGGCTGGCCTTTCACTTGTGATCTTCCTGCCTCGGTCTCCCAAGTAGCTGGGTTTATAGGTATGTGCCACCACACCTGGCAAATACCAACTCTTTCGTGCTGCTAGTTTGGGGGAGGAGAGTAGTGACATATCAGATGCGGGGCCAACTGGGGGCAGAGTGACCCACTCAGGTCATTTACTGGGCCTTCAGGCCTGTGGTAGGTTAGATATGATGACAAATTCTTTGCGTCTCTTCTCCTCAAGAGGCAAAATCTACTCCCTGCTAAGTCTGTCCTGGCTTTCAACTTCCTCTGATCCACAGGACATGGTGGAGGGGACACTGGGCAATTTGGGCCTAGCTCTCAAGAGACCTTGCAGCTTCCCCTCTTGGAACCCTGGGACCACCAAGCTGGGAAGACACCCAGCCTAGGTTCCTGGTGGATTCAAAGCCAGGTGGGAAACCAAGGCCCCCAGCCACAAGCCCACACCAGCAACCCTCTGGGTGCTGTGACTTAGAAATCAAATCTCCAGGACTCCAAGGGACCATCTCGAGTCACCTCTGGTTGGTCAGTTCCACCGCATGTCTTTCACCTGAGCTCCCTTTGCTGTCCTTTTTGCTGCACACCATAAATTACTATTACTTGTCTTATATATGCATAAGGTTTGAGGGGCATTATTTTTTTTTATTTTAGTACTAGGAATTGAACCCAGGAATGCTTAGACACCGAGCTATCTCCAGTCCTTTTTTATTTATTTTTTACCTTAATTTAATTAATTAATTTATTTTATTATTTTTTTAAGAGAGAATCAATTTTATTTAGTTTTTCATGTGGCCCTCGTTGCTCCGACACTTTGTGGTGTACACGGGTGGTGCTGGGGTTTGAACTTGAGTCCTCGCACATGCCAGGCAAGTCCAGTAACCACTGAGCCACTGCTCCAGCCCCTATTTATTATTTTTTAGTGTGGTGCTGAAGATTGAACCCAGTGCCTCACGCGTGGGAGGCAAGCGCTCTACCGCTGAGTCACTTACCCACCCCCCTTCTTTACACACCTTATACACATAGCCTGCATGTAGTTTTATACACAGGTGCAGAATTTTCCACTTACACATCAGTGCATCATGTTGGCACACAAAAACTTTCAGAATTTTCAGCATCTTAGATTTTTTTTTTTTGTACCAGGGATTGAACCCAGAAATGCTTAAGCCCTAGGCCCGCATCCTCAACCTTTTTATTTTTAATTTTGAGACAGGGTTGTGCTAAGTTGCTTAGGGCCTTGCCAAGTTGTTGAGGCTGGCTTTGAACTCCGGAGCCTCTGGGATTACAGGCGTGCGCTCCGATGGATTTTGGGTTTTTGAATAAAGAATAATCAACCGGTAATTACAAACAGGCATTCCAAACCCTCCCCGGCCTCACACACGCAATGGGTGTCCAGTCCATGTGTGTTGAGACCTGAGCACCAAGCAACACCTCCAGCACCCTAGGGTGACTGGGTCTAGAGGACCGAGTGGTAAGCTGCAGCCCACACCAGCAAAGGGGTGGTCATTGCTTGGCCACACCTAATCTGGGCTGAGGCCTAGGAAGGGCTCCCAGGAAAGTGTGTGCTGCCCCCTGTCCCACAAACCTCGAAGCTGTGTCTGCTCTTCAGATCCAGCTCCCAGGCCCCTGGATGATGCCTGGAGCTTCTCTGGGATGGCAGGTCCCTGCGGATTGTGCAGACTTCACCTTCCCTCTGTCTTCCATTCCCCAGGGCCAATCAGTGTGAAGTCATTGCTGAGCGACTTGGGTATTGTTGGGAAAAGGGAAGGAGGATGGGGACCAAGCTAAGAGGATGGGGAAGGAGTGCTGCTGCCCCTGCTGGGCACAGGCCAGAAGAGCCAGGAAGTCAGCTTCAACACAAACTGGGAGAAACAGATGGGACAAGTCAGCAACTGCCCCTCAAGTGAAAGCTGTGTTTCTGTCCAGAATGTCAGCTGAGATAGAAATCAGCTCATTTTCAGTAACCCAAGGTCACACTCCAAAAGACAGATGTAGTTTTGTAGTTTTCTTTTCTTTGACTGTTTTTTTTTTTTTTTTTTTTTTGGTGGTATGAGAACTGAACCTAGAGGAGCTTTACCACTGAGCCGTATCCGCAGCCTTTTTTAGTTTTTTATTTTGAGACAGGGTCTTGCTAAGTTGCTTAGGGCCTCACTAAGTTGTGGAGGCTGGCCTTGAGCTTGCCATCCTCCTGCCTAAGACTCCCAAGTCACTGGGATTATAGGTGTACACCACCGTGCTTGACATCATTGACTGCTTAAAAAAACTCATAATATTAGCGTATTCAAAAGTAGAGAACATTTCACAACAAACCCTACCATCAGCTGGCTGCAGTGGGTGCACGCCTGTAATCCCAGCAACTCACAAGGCTGAGTCAGGAGGATCGTTAAGTTCAAGGCCAGCCTCAGCAACTTAGTGAGGCCCTAAGCAACTTAGAAAGACCCTATCTCAAAATAAAAAACAGAAAGGGCTGGGAATGTGGCTCAGTGGTTAAGCACCTCTGGGTTGAATCCCCAGTACTAAAACAAAAACCCTATACACCCACCCCTAGAGATCATCATTGCCAATATTGTACTCATTTTGATTCTCTTTCTTTTTTATTTTAACCCCTGATATTATTTCATACCTACATCCTTCAGGATGCATCCTTTAAGAAAGATGAGGGGCTGGAGCGATGACTCAGTGGTTGCAGTGCTTGCCTGGCATGCGCAATGACCCAGGTTCCAGCCCCAGCACCACGTACACAATGGAGTGTCGGAGTGACGAAGGCCACATGAAAGTCAAAATGAAGTTGATTCTCTCTTTCTCTCTCACTGTCCTTCTCTCTTAAAGAAAAAAAAAAAGAAAGCAAAGAAAAAGGAACAAGAAAGAAAAATGAGGAGGAGGAGGGGCCTGGAGCGGTGGCTCAGCAGTTACCAAAGGTAAACCACATGAAAAACTAAATAAAAAATTGATTCTCTTTCTCCCTCTCTCTCTCTCTCTCTCACTCACTGTCCCTCTCTTAAGTAAAAAAAAAAAAAGGAAAGGAAAGGAAGTTGAGGAGACGCCAGGCATGGTGGTGCACACCTGTAATCCCAGCAACTTGGGAGACTGAGGAAGGAATCACAGATTCAAGGCCAGTCTCAGCAACTTAGCAAGACCCTGTCTCAAAACATAAGTTAAAAAGGGGCTAGGGTTGTAGCTCAATGGTAGAGCATTTGCCTAGTATGTTCAATTCCCAAAACAACACAACTTTTTCAGAATAATAGTTTTAATTTATGTGTTTTGAAACCACAACATGTTATGAGACAATAATATTTATAAAAAGTTACAGACATGGGGCTGGATTGGTGGCTCAGCGGTTATGGCACTTGCCTGGCATGCACAAGGATGCGAGTTCAAACCCCAGCACCACGTACACACATGAAAAACTAAATAAAAATTGATTCTCTCTCTCTCACTGTCCCTCTCTCTTTCTTTAAGAAAAGAAGTGTTCCCCTTTATACTTTAAAAAAATTACTGATGTATAAAGTCTAAACAGCTAAATAAAGATCAAGTTAAAGCATTTAAAAATTATGCCAGGGGGCTGGAGCGGTGGCTCAGCGGTTTCGGCGCTTGCCTGGCAAGCACGAGGACCCGGGTTCAAACCCCAGCACCATGTACACAACTAAGTGTTGTAGCAAGTAAGGCCATGTGGAAAAACTAAATAAAGTTGTTTCTCTCTTTCTCTGTCTCTCTCACTGTCCCTCTCTCTTTAAAAAAAAAATAAAATAAAATAAAAATTATGCCAGGTGCGGTAGCGCATGCCTATGATTCCATGCAGCAACTCAGGAGGCTGAGGCAGGAGGATTGCAAATTCAAAGCCAGCCTCAGCAACTTAGCAAGAACCTAAGCAACCTAGTGAGACCCTGCCCGAAAATAAAATATAAAAAGGGCTGGGGATGTAGCTAAGTGGTTAAGCACCCTTGAGTTCAATCCTGGTAACAAAACAAACAAACAACACACACACACCCTTTAAAAATGATGAAATGTTACATGATCATTAGAAATTCAAATAAAGCAGATCTACACAGAGTTGGAAATAGGAGTTGCCCTCCACTGCCTGGTTCACCTGGGTTATGCCATGGGGGAATCAATTCTATCCATTTTTCCATCTGGCCTTTGTTTCTCTAATGCTTAGTTGTATATGTGGTACTGGGTTTCAAACCCATGTCCTCGAGCATGCCGAGCAAGTGCCGTATCTGCTGAGCCACTGCTCCAGCCTTGTGCTATGGTTTGAATGTGCAACCCCCAAGTTCATGTGTTAAAAAGTTAATCTCAAAATTCATCTGCAGATGATATTGGAGGTAGGGTTAGATGAAGTCATGAGGGTGGGGAATCCCGTGATGGCTTTGTAGGAAGAGGGAGAGAGACTCAAGCTAGCAGCTTGCTCTGTCACCTTGAGTGGCCCTCCACCACATCAGCTGCAGCAAGAAGGCCCTCCCCAGATGCCAGCACCTTGATATTGGACTTCCTAGTCTCCAGAACTGGGAGAAGAATAAATTTCAAATACTTATAAATACTCAAGTTGGGGGCCGGAGCGGTGGCTCGGCAGTTACGGTGCTTGCCCCGCATGCACAAGTACACAGGTTCAATCCCCAGCACCCATGTACACAACTAAGTGTCAGAGTAATGAAAGCCACGTGAAAAACTCTCTTACTGTCCTCTCTTTAAAAAAAAAAAACACAACTCAAGTTGGGACTGGAGCGGTGGCTCAGTGGTT
>PVKS010000516.1:0-77615 GCA_004027875.1 Aplodontia rufa
ACCCAGGTCCTCGTGCTTGCCAGGCAAGCACCGAAACTGCTGAGCCACCATTCCAGCCCCCAAAGGAAGTATTCTTAAGAGAGGACAGTGAGAGAGAGAGACAGACAGACAGACAGAGACACAGAATCAATTTTATTTGGTTTTTTCCAAGTGACTTTCATTGCTCCAACACTTCATTTTGTACATGGTGCTAGAGTTTCAACCTGTGTACTTGTGTATGCCAGGCAAGCACCGTAACCGCTGAGCCACTGCTCCAACGCGCCCAAAAGAATTATTCTTAAAGCATTGTATAGGCAAGTAACTTCTGAAAAAGTAAATAATGTAGTACTTAAAATATACTGTTGTGTAGTTCATTATGAGAGCAATCAGTGATCTCCCTGCCTCCAGCCTCTTGCCTCTTTCTTGTCTAATCCATTTTGTATGCTACCCGGTTAATCTTTTGTTTTGACAATCTCCCTCCTTCACATTATTTTCAGGCTCAAACGTCTGTAGTGGGCTCCTTGACTCGAGTTTTGCTTTGGTATTATTTAATGATCTTGAATCTGTTTTCTCTGTCCTTCCTTGTCTTCCTTGTGAAGCAATGTGATAATGTTGGAAAGTACTTGGATCTTAAAGTCATGCATGCCAGTCTGACTCCAAGCTTCATTGAACCCTATAAGTTAAACTTTTCAGAGCTTCCACAGTCTTATGTGGATTGTGAGAGATAGTATATTTGTTTTTATGATTGTGTGGGTAAAGGATTACATGTTTTAAAACTGTTAGTGTAAATTGAGCTGCTATAAACATTGATGTAACTGTGTCTCTGTAGTATGCCAATTCTAGCTCTTTTGGGAAAATACCCTGCAGTGGGATAGCTGGGTCCTAAGGCATGCCTAGTTTTTTAAGGAGTGTTCACACAGCTTTCCAGAGTGGCCGTAAAAGTTTGTAGCCCCACCTAGAGTGTGTTAATGTTCCTTTCTCCCCACAGCCCCTCCAGCATCTCTTATTGTTCATATTCTTCATTTTTGCCCCTGACTGGAGTAAGGTGGAATCTCAGTGGAGTTTTGATTTGCATTTCTCTGATTGCTAGTGATGTAGAACATTTTATCATATATTTATTGGCTTTTTGGACTTCCTCTGTTGAGAAGTTTCTGCTCAGCTCCCTAGCTCATTATTGATTGGATTATTTGTGTTTTTGTACACCAGCATTCTTAAGAACCTTAATGGCTTTAGCTATTACAAATTTTTGTATTTCCTAATTTATACCTTTTAGGGGTATTGAGGATAGTACAGTCAAGAAGATCTGGATTTCTTTTCTGTTTTTGATATTGGGGATTGAACCCAGGGGCACTCTACCATTGAAGTCCTTAGTCCTTTTTATATTTTGCCTGGAGAAATGGTCTTGCTGAATTGCACAACTTGGCATCAAACTTTGGATCTTACACTCCCAAGTAGCTGGCATTACAGGCATGTGCCACTGTGCCCTACTAGGTAGTATTTCTAAAAGCTCTTTAAATCTAGTGTGTAATGATAAGAATTATGCTTTGTATGCTAGAACTAGAAGGTTCTCATTGATATGGTTTGCTCAAAACTGAAATAGTATTAGTGTCTTAAGTTTGACAGGAATCAATCCAAAGATGCTAACAAAAAGTTTGTTGAAAATTAAAAGGTGCAAACTCCTCTTATATGTAGGTTCTTTTGTTTTTAAAAGAGAGAGGGACAGTGAGAGAATGAATCAACTTTTTTAAGTTTTTCATGCAGCTTTTGTTGCTTGGGCACTTTCTTGTGTTTGTGGTGCTGGAGTTAGAACCCACGTCCTTGTGCATGCCAGGCAAGTGCAGTAACTGCTGAGCCACCACTCCAGCCCCGTGTGTAGGTTCTTGTGTGGTAGTCACATGAACTATTATTAGTTTGGCCAGTAATAAATACTTTGTTAAGGAGAAGGAACAGGGGTTGGGGATTTAGCTCAGTGGCAGAACACTTGCCTAGCACGCACAAAGCCCTGAGTTCGGTCCTTAGCCCTGGGGGGAAAAAAAGGAGAAGGAACAACAGAAATATACAATAAGGTGCCTTTGCAATGGTGTTTAGTTTGGGAGAGTAGAGAGGAAGCAAATTAAATAGAATATGGTGTTATATAATATTATATACCATTGTAGTAAGGCATCTTGAGGGGCACAAAGAAAGGACAGCTCAGTATATTCTGGAGAATGTAAGAAAAGATGTTTGAAATGAGTCTTGAAGAAAGTGGAAAGATAGGACAGATAAATATTCTAGGCATAAGTAAAGGTGTGTTATTGAGAAATAATGGTGTTCTTGCACATCAAGTACCAGGTAGTTTGCCAGTGGTTTGAACAAGTATCAGGAATAAGCATAGCTATATGCTCTTTATCGAACTGATAGAATTAACTGGATTTAGTGAATATTTAGATATGAAAAGTTTTGAGTTTTGTATGACTTTGTTATGACTCAGGTTTCTGACTTAGCCCTATGGGTACCTGTTAGTATCATGGACCAAAACAGGTAAGATAGGAGATGATATAGGTTTCTGAAAAGTGTGAAAAACTGTTTTGTCATATTGAATTGAAGGTGTGGGACATTACCTTGAAAGAAGTTAGGATGGAAGTGGAAACATGGAGTTATTTATTTAGAGGGACCATTTTCTTAGCATTAATAAATTCACTCTGAATACTGAACACATACTTTGTGCAAAATTTTCTAGGGGCTTAATCAGTGAACAACAGACTCATATAACTAATATTTCTAGTCATAAGGAATCAATAATTTGCATTAAATGTACATGATATAGTATCTTAGATGATTAGTATTGTGAAAAAAATCATGATTGGGGGACCTGGTTATTAAGTGACACTAAAAGAACCAGGCACGGTGGTGCACACTTGTAATACCAGCGGCTTGGGAGGCTGAGGCAGAAGGATGGCAAGTTCAAAGCCAGCCTCAGCAAGTTAGTGAGACCCTGTCTCAAGATAAAAAAATAAAATGGACTAGGGATGTGGCTCAGTGGATAAGTCCCTCTGGGTTCAATCCTTAGTGCCAAAAACAAAACAAAACAAAAATGAAGGCATCATTGAAGTGAGGAAGTTAAGTGCAGATATCTGGAGAACACAATTTGTCAGTGCAAATGCCTACAATTTATCTAAAATACAAGGCTTAATGAAACTTTCCTATTCACTAACAGTGGTTGGCTGTCAAAATACTTGTTGGATGAAAAAAAATGAAGGGAATGAATTTGGGGAGGAGGAAAAAATAGATCAAAATTCAGTTACTTTATATCTTAAACTGCTACTACAGCTGGTTTGGATAACATGAAAAAATCAGTTTATTACATTGACTTTGTATTTAAACTGTGTTTTTTGTTTTAAGTACTGGGAATTGAACCCAGGGGTGCTTTACCACTGAGCTACATCCCCCAGCTCGCCCTTATTTTGTTTTTCTTTTAATTTTGAGAAACTGTCTCCCTAAATTGCTGAGGCTGACCTTAGTTTTACTGAGGCTGGCCTTGAACTTGGGATCATCCTGCTTCAGCCTCCTGAGTTGCTGGGATTACAGGTGTCAGTCTGAAAGTGTGAGTGGCTTGATACAAGGATATTGCCCCTGAATTTGTTTTCTCAATTTCCTGGCCACTTTCACTTAGAATGCCAGTTCACCCTTCTTCAGCCCTCTGTTAACGTTTCTGTGATAATGTTTAGGGTTAATTCATTGGACTGCTCTGGAAATGCTTATTTTCTTTCTGGAATGAAAACCCAGACAGGGTTTAAGAGACAGGGAGAGAATTTTATTTATTTTTTCATCTGGTCTTTGTTTCTCCAACACATAGTTATGTATGTGGTGCTGGGGCTTGAACCCAGGTCCTCGCGCATGCATGCACTCCAACCGCTTAGCCATGGCAATAGCCCTTAAACTTACCTTCTTTATTGATTATGGCATTAGTGGGATTTTTTTAGAATTTGGAGTCATTTGATGGCACACTTCTAAATGAAGTCTGCATTCTTCACATCAAATTCCAGTTCTGTTCTCTGTCTGATTGTGATGTAGAGGGTCTTTCCATTTTTCTGTTGAGTTCTTCAGTTTGCATAACCTATTGGATCAGATAACTTTTCTGGAGTATTTTTAAGACTCCATTAATTAATGTGGGGAGACTTAGTGATAAAGTGATGACACGGTAAGTAGCAGGATCGATCACTGGGATTCTGAACACCTTTTTATAGATTTGGCTAATGGGTTGTAGGAAGGATCATCTTCATAAATTTGGATAATGTTGCTAATCAGAGGGCTGTTGTACCTAACAGTTCTTTTATTTTTTGAAAATTACAAGGTACATTTGAATTTAAGGTGAAGTTAGCATATCTCTCCCCTCGTTACTCTATAGTACTTGCATTATTATCTTTTCCTCCTTTAGTGTTTTCTTCTACCTTCATTCAAGATCTAGCTTCAGATCCATCTTTTATAGCCCAATATTCTTCCTTTTGTACTTAATCAAAGCTGTCTTTAGCTTGTTTTCATAGTAGCAGAAAATTGCTTATGGAAGGAATCTTATTTATATTCCTGCCTTCCCCAATTATAAATTTCTTAAGGATAAGAGAAGTTCCATACTTTGTTGTTGGGCCCTTATCAGGGCTGTTTGATTTTAGTGGATGCTAATTATCTTGCCAACACTAAGCCCTATTTAATTTCACAGTTATAGTGTGAGTATATATATATATATATATATATATATACACACACACACACACACACACACACATACATACATATACATATCTATATCGATGTATATATATAAATATAGTTTTTTTAATAGAGGAAGAGTGAAAAAGAGAAAGAATCAATTTTATTTTTTCATTTGGTTTTTGTTTCTCTAACACTTAGCTGTATAGGTGGTGCTGGGGTTTGAACCTGGGTCCTCAACTCATGCAGGCAAGCATTGTAACTGCTGAGCCACTGCTCCAGTATTTTCAAATTTTTTATTCTGGAAAATAGTAATTTGGCTGTGGATAGAACATTCTGATACTGCTCTTTTGTAAAAGCGGTAGGTACATATGGCAAATAATACAATTTAACAATAAATACTTGCAGGTTTTGTGAAGATGTTAGTTCAGTATTTTTAGTGTATTCACCAGAAAGATGAAATAATGATTATAGGAGATTACTTTGTAGTCCATCCCTCCAGTATTGGGATTGGATTGAACTCAGGGTCTCCTGCATGTCAGGCAAGGGCTACCACTGAGCTAGTGTCTTGCTTAGTTTCACAGGGTGGACTTGAACATGGGATTCTCCTATCTCAGCCTTCTGAATATTTGAGATTATAGGTATGTGCTGGTGTTATACCCTGATTTCTATATTTAAGTACTGTATTTATAGAAAATTTAGCGGTTTATTACATTTATAAAGGAAGCTGAAACTCCCTTTCATTAAATTATTCACTATATGTATAGAAATTAAAATTTTAAAATAAGAACTTTAAAAAGCGTCAACTTTTTAAGGTGAAGATAATTTACTTATTAAACATTTTAAATTGCTGCTGGTTTCTGTTGGTCTTTATGGAGTAAGTCAGATAGGTAAAATTGTTACAGGGGTAACTCTAGGAGTTGATGTTGTGGTCACACTAGTATGATGTGCTTTATGGACACTGCTTGTTTCTTGTAGAAATGAAGTTCATTATACAGGTGGTACTTTGCAGAATTGTTAGCTAGATGTAGTGAATGCAGTAAATTTTATTATGTGTTTGGGAGTTTGATGCCAGATAAATTTATGTTTTTAGTTTTCTTAAAAAGCATTGTAAAATATACACCAAATTTACCATTCTAACTATTGTTTAAAAATGAAGGTCAGTTTTATTCTTACTGATGGAACTATCACCAGCATCTATCTCCAGAACTTTTTATCTTCTGAAACTGAAGCTCCATACCCGTTAAACAATAACTGCCCGTCTGATGAATTTATTTTTATTTAGACTTTCCCCTCAATTTGTTGAGGCATCTGTGTATTTTAGCTCCTTGATGTGTTTTTCATGTTTAATTCTTCTACAAATGATGGTCTATATTCTGGACAGTTCTTTTTGAACTCCTGCATGATTTTATATTCGTTATTTTATTCTAGTTGCCTTTAACTAGGCTGCGTTTAATTTGCAATCCTCTTGCTTTGGCCTCCCAAATTGCTAGAGCCACAGTGCCCAGGGGGATAGAAGCCTAATCTTTCTAATAGAACCACTCCTTTATCCTTTGAATTTCATGCAAAGTGATAAAGTTTTAGATTTGATTAGATATATCTCCCCACCTCAATCCCCTGGTTATTTGATTTATTGGAAGGTCTGGCTATTGACCAAGTCTGGCCTCAAACTGCTGGTCTCAACTGAGCCTCTTGAGTAGCTAGGATTGCAGATGCCTGCCACCATTTCTAGTTTAGGTGTTGTTTTGTTTTTGTACAGGGATTGAATCCTGGAGCACAAAACCATTGAACCACATCCCCAGCCCTTTGTATGTTTTATTTTGAGACAGGGTTTTCTCTAAGTTGCTTAGGGCCTGGCTTTGAACTTGTAATTCTCCTGTCTCAGCCTCCCGAGCACTGGAATCAGAGGCATATACCAGAGTGGCTTATATTTTTTGTTTTTAAGGTAAGAATATTTCATATTTCTTGCTGGCCCCACATCCTTTTTTTTTTTTTTTAACTGTAGCTTGCTTATATACCTCTTAGAGTTTTGAGGGAAAGTCATTAGAACATTCTCTGTGAAGCTTTTACATAGTGAATTTAGCATATCCTTTGGTTATTTAATGATTGTTGCCAAGATTTTTGGATTACTTTTGAACTTGAGATTATTTTCTGCCAAATATAAATCTGGGGATTTCCATACAGAGTATGTTGACTTCATCATCATCACCATCATTGTTATCTTCTTTTTTGTTTTTTAAACTGAGATTTTTTTAAACTCAGTATTCTTAGTATAAAAATGACCTTAAACATCTAATACAGTCTTTTCAGAGAGATAAGGGTAAGAAAAATGCTTTGTTGGCAAGGCTGAAAATATTTGTCTGGTCCTTTACACAAAGATGTGCTAACCTCTAATCTGCTGTACTGACATTTCATAGAAGTGACCTGTTTTCCTGTATCCTATCCTCATCTTCCCTGCTTTGCTTACCTTTACTTCGGGCCTTTTCACAGTTTCTATTTTCATCTGTTCTTGGCAGCTGTGTAGCCTTGGATTTGGCTATATGCTGTGTTCACCTTCTACCTAGAATGTGTCAGGTCACAAAGTAGGCAGCATTTCTTACCTTTATGATAAGAAAAAGATTTCCTTCTTTCCAAACTGCAAAAAATGCAAATATAATTTCTGCTTTAATTTCAAGTTTGATGAAGGTATCTTTGCATTAAAATAAATTTATGACATTAAAAACAATCAAGGATGTCTGTCAGGGATTATTTTGTCTGTCAAGGTTTGTTGAGTGTGTTTTTACAGGATTGTTCATTTAACACTTTTTCCTTACTTACAGGTACTTCAGTGAATATCTAGAGAGGAGCTATAAGCTCTAAGAATGTTATACAAACCACTCATCTGGAAATAAGGAGTAGCTTTGCTGATCTGCCTTTTCTTTTAAACTATTCGCTAAACTGAATCTTTCCTATTTTTTTGCTAGATGAGAATGAGGTATTTGTGATCTGTGGCTCTTTATCATGTAATTGGTAGGGACAGTTGTTTTGAAGCTTTAAATCTTGAAAATAGAAGGAAAGCGGGGCTTTTTTTTTTTTTTTTTTTAAAGAAAACCTCAAAATTGGGAAAACGCTGCTTTAATCACTTCTTCCCTTTTGGCTACCATTCATTTTCCTTTTAAGATATCTGGAAAATGTTGGAATGTAATAATTTACTTCCTTATTTTCTCTATTACTTCCTAATAATATAAAAACCATAATTTTTTGGTTTCTTATTTTGTTAGTGGCTCACAGAAGAGATGAAATGTGGTCTGAGGGACGATATGACTATGAAAGACTTCCAAGAGAACGTGTACCTCCTCGGAGTCACCCCAATGTAAGTTACTTTTACATGTAGAATACTTCAGAACCTAGTGTTTTCAGTCTGATACATCAAAGCTTGACCTGTTAACAGCATGTTCAGGTGTCAGAATTTACAGTCTAGGCCGAAAAAAATGTTTTAAAAGTTCAAAAATAAGAACAAAAAGTTTAAAAAATAAATGGCTACATTTAAAAATCTGTTTTATATTTGTTTAAATTTCTAGAACAAAGAGTTTATATCAGATTTAATTAGTGAAGAAAATTTGAGTTTTATGAAGGTTAGAACATCTGTTCATAAAGAAATATTTGAGCATCTGCTCCTATTATTGGCTGTCTTTTATTTGTCTCTGTTCTTAAAAATGTGAATTGGATATATTAAATTTTGAGTAGGCTTTCATTTCAGAAGAGTTTAGCTTTCTTCCTTGAACAGTAACCCGTCAGTGTCCCTTTAGGGTTCTTGTGGTAGTGCCTGCCTATGGTCAGGCAGCATGGTCGATGAGTGAGAGTGCTGGGAAAGGCAGGGAGCAGGGACAGGTAGGCAACTTCTCATGTTCTGTCCTACTTCTTGTCTCAGTTGCTCTAGGTGTTTTCTCAAAGAGCTTGGTATTTTGCTTGTTGTTCCCAGCACTGTATCTAGTACCTAGTATATAATAGGGGCTCAATATTTGATAAATGACTATATATACTATTACCAGAATCTTCTATGAAGGCCCAATTGGGGTTTGGGAAAGGTCAGGAAGGTGTAAACTTGAACTTCTGCGTAGGCCCATTCTAAGCACCAGAGAATTGAGGTTGTGGGAATTATTTGTGGGCATATTGTAGGTTCATTACACACCATCAAAAATGTTTGTTTTTATGTTAGCTGTTTTCTATTTATAGTAAATTATTTAATCCTGCATATCACTTAGATGGGCAGTATCAACTTTAGGGTTATTATTGTCCTGGATTATAGCTCAGGTTGGGATTAATATAATGTGATTTAAGATGGAAAAATGAAGAGGCTCATTGTATTTCAGGATGGGTAGTCACATGTCATGTAAACTTTGTTTCTAATTTAAAAAAAAAGAAAACAAACCCATGCTTTTAGTTTTTTTTTTCTTTAACTTGGTGCAGTTATTTTGTTGTTTACCTACATAGATAAACAACTGATATAGGTAATTGTGTCAGGTAACACAGGGACAGGAAATTGAATGCCTTTATTTAAAAAAGTACTTTTTTGGGGGGCTGGAGCGGTGGCACAGCGGTTTTGGCGCTTGCCTGACAAGCACGAGGACCAGGGTTCAAACCCCAGCCCCATGTACACAACTAAGAGTTGGAGCAACTAAGGCCATGTGAAAAACTAAATAAAATTGTTTCTCTCTTTCTCTGCCTCTCTCACTGTCCCTCTCTCTTAAAAAAAATAAATAAATAAAAAATTACTTTTTAAGTCCCCTTTTCCTGCCAAGGATATATCTCATTATATATTTTAAATAACAGAGCTACATAAAAGAATTTTCTGTGTGAGTATGCCATTACCTGGGCACCCATCTGCAGAATTGTGTTCTTAATTATCCGAGTACCCCAGGTTGTAGCCAAAGTAGGAAAGCAGGTTGTTTTATTGATTTAAGATTGTAAAATAAGAAGACTGGAGCAGTGGCTCAGCGGTTGTGGCTTGCCTGGCATGTGCGAGGATGGAAGTTCGAACCCTAGCACCATTTACCCAGTGAAGTGTTGGAGCAACGAAAGTTACATGAAAAACTAAATTTTTTCTTTCTCTCTCTCACTCTCTCTTTTTTTTTTTTTTCAAAGAAAGAGGGACAGAGAAAGAAGTAATTTTTATTCCATTTTTCATGTGGCTTTTGTTGCTCTGAGACTTCGCTTGTGTACATGGTGCTGGGGTTCGAACTCACATACTCTCACATGCTGAGCCACTGCTTCAGCCTCTTTCCCTCTCTCTTAAAAAAGAAAAAATAAAGTTTGCAAGATAAGTATTGAACATGAACCCAGGGAGATATTGAAGGATCTAACACAGAATTATTGAGGTAATATACTCTGTGATGTGGGCTAGTTAAGAAAGGGACTGAGAGGAACTGTAGATTGAAAAAAAGTGAGGGAATGAGGTACAGGAAGGGCTTAGTGAGACTAAGGGCCACAAAGCAGCAAAAAGATGGGACCTGGTACTTTAGAGCATGGAGTTTTTAAGATGGAAAAGTTCTGGGTGAAGTTCAGTGTGTTGATGGGAATAGATAAGGTACTGGAGTTGAAGTCAAGAAAATGCAAAGGGTAGATTTTGGCTTATGGTTGCATTAGAGGCTTTCAGTTTTAACTGCAGTGGCTCAGTGGTTGGAACATTTGCCTGGCATGTGCAGGGACCTGGGTTCGAACCCCAGCACCACATACACAACTAAGTTTTGGAAAAACAAGATCAGTAAATTGATTTTCTTTCTCCTCTCGCTTAAAAAAAACAAAAAACAAACCTATAAAGTTTGCTTGCTCTTATTTTTTTGTAAAGTTGTATCCAGAGCCTTGCAGTACTTTGTCACTATGCCACATTTTCAGCCCTTTAGAGAGTTCCTTAACACCATTGCAGATAATTAAAACATCTTCATGAGTGGGATCTGGACATCAGTATTGTTTTAAAGTTCACCAGATGATTTTTTTTTTAATTGAACAAGGGGTTGCTTAACCACTGAGCCACATCTCCAGCCCTTTTCATTTCTTTCTTATTTATTTATTTATTTTTAAATGTTTTGTTTTGAGACAAGGGTCTTGCTAAGTCCTTAGGGGTCTAAGTTGCTGAAGTCGGGTTTTTTTTTTTTTTTTAATTAAGGAGTTGAGTTGTTATACAATCATAGATGCATGTAAGGTAACAATATGATATGCATTTGATTCTAATCCAGATCCACCCCTACATTGCCCACCCCCAGTCTCTTGATTCTTGTATTTCTTTTATTTTCCCCCTATAACAGTTATAAATGTTTATATGTATATACACATATATATATACACACACACATACATACATACATATATGCATAAACACACACATGATAATGAATTTTCCAGTATTAAATGACTGCATAAGTATTATTTGGCTTCTGACGGGTGTGTGTGTGTGTGTGTGTGTGTGTGAGTGAGAGAGAGAAACGTATGCCACATTGTTGATTGTCTCCCTTGATCCCTCCCCATCATCCCGCTCTCTCTCCTCTGTCCTGTCTCTCCCCTCCTCTCTCCCTGCCCATACATATCTATGGTTCCCCAAGATTATGTGTTGCTATGCCTTGGTGGGTCTAGTACAAGAGCTTGGCTACCTTTCACCCGCACCTGGGTTTTGCTCTAGTGTTCACAAATGAGGAAAATCATTTGTCACCTGATTATCTGGGTTTGGCTAATTTCACTCAGCTTGATTTCTGCCATTGCCATCCATTTGCCTTCAAAGGACTTAATATCATTGTTTCTAATAGCTGAGTAGAATTCCATTGTATATGTATACCAGAGCTTTTGAATTTATTCATCCAGTGAGGGGCATCTGGGTTGATTCCATAATTTAGCTATTGTAAATTGAGCTGCTATGAACATTGATTTTGCTGTGTCACTGTAATATGTATGCTGAGTCTAAATCCTCTGGTAAAATACCCAGAAGAGGGATAGCTGGGTTGCATGGTGGATCCATCCGTAATTTTTTGAAGATTCTCCACATTGCTTTCCAGAGCAGCCGTATCAGTCTGTAGTTCTCCGAACAGTGCACTAGTGTTCTTATCTCCCTACAACCATTCTGTTGTTGTTTATATTCTTCATCTTTGCCAATCTGACTGGAGTGAGGTGAAATTTTAATGTAGTTTTGATTTGCATTTTTCTGATTTCTAGTGATTTAGAACACTCTCATGTATTCATTGACTTGCTTAATTTCCTTTGTTGAGAAGTATCTGTTTAGCTCTCTGGCCCATTTATTGATTGGATTGTTTGTGTTTTTTTATATTAAGTTTTTTGAGTTCTTTGTAGATTTTGGATATTAGTCCCCGGAGGAATCACAGGCCATGATTATCTCTCATTCTGTAGGTTCTCTCTTGACAGTTTTGACAAGTACCTTGGCTGAGCAGAAGCTTTTTAATGGCATCCCACTTATTAATTCTTTTTTTTTTAAATTTATTTATTTGATATAGTCTTACATATTGGAGGGAATTGTTGTTACATAATTATGTATACACAGATATTGACAAAGTACATTGAACACTCATTAATTCTTGACTTCTTTTGCTTTGGGAGTCAATTGAGAAAGTCATTGCCAACACCCAAATGCTGAAGTGCTGCTCCTTATTTTTCTTCTAGCAGTTGTGTGGTAGCTGGTTTAATTGCTATTTCCAAGATCCCTTTCGATTTGATTTTTGTGCAAAGTGAGAGGTGTCTAATTTCAACTTCCTGCAAATGACTGTCCAGTTTGTCCAGCACCATTTGTTGAATAGGCTTTCTTTTCTCCATGTTATATTTTGACCCCCTTTGTCAAATATCAGATGTTTAAAGATCTGTGGGTTTGTCTCAGAGTCTTCTATTCCATTGGTCCTGAAGTTGGTTTTGAATTTCCAATTCTCTTGTCTCAGCCTCCCAAGTTGCCATTTTCGTTTTTCCTCCACTTAGTTGTGTATTATATGATGCTGAGGTTCGAACCTGGGTCCTCTTGCATGTCAGGCAAATGCTCTATGGCTGAGCCACTGCTCCAGCCTTCACCAGTTGATTCTTATACCCAAATATAAGAAATACAGATATAGAGTGGGGTACAGTGGCACAGGCCTTTATTCCCAGCAACTCATGAGGCATGGGAATTGCAAGTTTGAGGCTGGCCTTGTCTCAAAGTAAATAAATAAATAGGCTGGGATGTAGTTCAGTGGTCCAGCACCCCTGGGTTCAGTCTTAGTACTAGGAAGAAGAAAAAAACTGAAACAAAACAAAAAAGCCTCCACATTGCTGTAATTACAGATGTGCATAAGCAGCTTTATTCATAACATCTTCAAACTGGCAACAACCCATATGCCTTACAGTAAAGTGGATTAATTAATTGTTGAAATTATATAGCACTGGTAATAAATGAACTATTACCAGAGACCACAACACAGATGAGCCTCACAAACATTATAATGACAGAAAGAAGATAGATACAAATGTATATCCTGTTTCCATTTTTTTTTATTTTTTTGAGAGAGAATCAACTTTATTTTTTATTTATTCATCTGATTTTTGTTTCTCTGACACTTAATTAGGTATGTGGTACTGGGGTTTGAACCTGGGTCCTTGTACATGCCAGGCAGGTGCTCCAACTGGTGAGCCACCACTCTAGCACCTATGTGTTTCCTTTCATATTAAGTTCTCAAACAGGCAAAAGTAGCTAGGAAAGTGGTTACTTTTGGGAGGAAGAGGAAGTGACTGAGAGTACAGTATGGATTGCTTTGTTAAGAATGTTCAGTGTCTTGGTCTGGATGGTAGTTACACAATAAATTCACTTTGTGAAAATTGATGCAGCAGTACATCTAGAATTTGCATACTTTTTTGAGAATGTCATATCAAAAAAATTTAATGTTTTGGAAAGGCATATTTTCCTAAGTATAAAATTTTAGCTACTTCTTTTTTATTTTTATTTTTTTAAAGAGAGAGGGACAGTGAGAGAGAGAGAGAGGGAATCAATTTTTATTGAGTTTTTCACATGGCTTTCGTTGCTGAGACACTTAGTTGTGTACGTGGGTGCTGGAGTTTGAACTTGTGTACTCATGCATGCTGGGTAACTGCTGAACCACCGCTCTAGTCTCTTAACTACTTCTTTAAAGTGAGAACCCCATATCATTAGTTGCTGGGAAGAGGGAATGTGCTTTTCTAATTTTATTCTGTATATTTAAATTCTGTTCTCTAACAAAAGCATCTTTTTTGCATTTCTCTCATTTTTTCATATACACCCTTTTACCCTTTGCCCTGTTTGTCTCCAATTCTGATACATTGGTAATATATTTGAGGTACAATTGGATATGGCATAAAGTATGGTAAGAAAGGGTGACTTTTGAGAAGGTACTTCTCGTGATAGTATGGCCTCATTAATGAAAATAGCTGCCTTATGAGATTCTGACTTTTTTTGTATTTCTACATTTCCTTTTTCTTTGTTTTTTTATTAGTGCATTATAGTTGTACTTAATCATGGGATTTGTTGTTGCATATTCATAGATACACACAATATAGCAATGCAGTTTGGTCAGTATTCCCCTTACCACACACCCCTTTTTACCTCCATCCACCTGTCCCCCTTTCCCTTCCTATATTTTTCTAAAAAACTCAAGTACAGTGTCATAATTCTTATACCCATGAAGAATATTTTTATATACATGACTATAATGTATACAATGACATAATTATAAATGCTTTATCTCAGTTCCAACATTTCCCCTTCTCCTCCCTTCCTATCATCCCTTGTTATTCTTCAAAATATTTGACAATAGGATTAAACATTTACGTTTTTGTAAAGGCATGCTATATAGCTTGTTCAAATTTTTTATGCAGTATCTTGCAACTCTATCTCAAAAATATTAACATATTGCATTTTTGTTCTATGGTTCTAATTCATGAGTTTTTCTGTCTTTCCCCTAGGCCTGGGTTTACCTCCAGCTACCACATTAGGCCCTTGACTCTCTGGGTTTGGCTAACTTTGCTCAGCATGATTTCTTCCATTGCCATCCATTTATCTTCAGTGGATGCAACGTCATTGTTTCTAATAGCTGAGTAAAACTCCATTATGTATATATACTAGAGTTCTTGGATCCATTCATCCAGAGAGGGTCATCTGGGTTGGTTCCATAATTTAGCTATTGTAAATTGAGCTGCTGTGAATATGGATTTTGTTGTATCACTATAAGGTGCTGATTCTAACTCCTCTGGAAAAATACTGGGAAGATGGATAGCTGGGTCATATGGTGGATCCAACCCTAATTTTTTAAGGAGTTTCCACACTGCTTTCCAGTGACTGTACCAGTTTGCAATTCCACCAGTAGCGTTCTAGTGTTCATAACTCCCCACAACCCTCCAGCATTTGTTATTGTTTGTCTTCTTCATCTTTGCCGGTTTGACTAGAGTGAGGTGAAATCTTAAGGTATTTTTGATTTGCATTTTTCTGAGAGCTTCTGGCTTTGATACACCAGGAAAACCAGTTGGATACTCATACACTGTTGTTCTGATGCTCAATTACATTTGAGTATTAGGAATCTTATCCTCAGTGTACAATCTGGCAAATGTATGAATCATTTTTGCAACTCATGGTTTAAATTCTTGGATATAAATGTGAATGTTAATTTTATAAGTTAATTTCATGTGAAGTTTTATATGGATAGAAGACTAATGCCCAAAGAAGTACACTACAGAGAATCTGAATGTAAGCATATCCATTCCACTACAGGAAGTAAATCAGTTTTCACAAAATATCTACATTTAACTCGTAGATACCTGTTAGGTCTTTATTTTTAAAAGCATACTTTCTGGTGTTGCTGGTATAGGTCAGTGTGGTAAGGCTCCAGGTTTGATACCCAGAAGTGGGGTGGGGAGAGGTTTTGTGGGGGTTGTACCTAAAATTTCTATGGTTTTGGTTATTAATTTCTTAGCCTTTGTCAGGTTTTGTGACAGAATGTCTTTGAAATATCGATAAACTTCACTTGTGGAAGCCCATCTTGTTAGCCTGATGAGGAACAAACAGGTAATATGGAAATTCTAATGAGGCTGCAGCTTAAAGTAATCCAAATTTCTGTTGGATTATTTGAAAATGGAGAGAAATTCCAGTTTTAGAATTTTTGGAGATTGGGGGCTGGAGCGATAACTTGGTAGTTACGGCGCTTGCCTAGCATGCATTAGGATGCTAGGCAAGCACTATATCTGCATGGGTTTGATCCCCAGCACCCTGTATACAATGAAGTGTTAGCAACAAAAACCACATGAAAGCTAAATAAAATGGATTCTCTCTCTCTCTCTCATTGTTCCTCTTTTCAAAAAAAATTTTTTTTAAAGGTTGTAAGGTTTGATAATTAGGTTCAGAGCATTAGTAGATTATATTTTGGGCATTTGTAATTAGCTAGGGCTGAAACAATCCTGTTTCTTCCTGCCTCATTTTTACTTTATTCGTATTTCACTTTGGCATACTAAGTAGATTTTCTGATTTTGACAGCAGTGATGAGAATAGTAAAATTCAGTAGCTTTGTCAAAGCCACAGTATTTTCATTTTCTTTTTTTGGGGGTGGGCACTGGGAATTGAACTCAGGGGTGCTTAACCACTGAGCCATATCCACAGTCTTTTTTATTTTGTGTTTTGAGACAGGGTCTCACTAAGTTGCTTAGGGTCTTGCTAAATTGCTGAGGCTGGCCTTAAACTTGTGATCCTCTTATCTCAGCCTCTTGAGTTACTAGGATTGACGCTGTGCGCCACCATACCTGGCTTATTTCAGTTTTTTTAAAATGAGAAAATTACATTAAGTGTTCATTTGCTGAATTTTAATTTAGTGGACTTCCCTTGGGTAGAGGTACTCTAGGGACTATTTTAGTTTTGGCTGACAGAATTGTGAGAACTTTCTTTTTGATGTCACCATTTGTAGAAGAGATACGATAAATTCTTGGTCACATTGTATAATAATGTCTTAGTGTTCTTGGGCAGTACCGATTTCCAATATTTTGACCAGTTGTCACCTGAGAATGTTGAAATGATCCAGAAACACCATTATTTCTCTGAGGAATCAGTAAATTAATCCAGTAAGTGCTGCAATTGAAATACATGTCATAAAATGTGAATGATCAGACTGAGGAAACCTCAAAAGCTTTTGAAAGGAAAAGTCTACCTGTGTAATAGTTAAATTAGATATGGTTTGTATGGTATTTTTCTTATAAAAAAGCACGTGATGCCAAAAGTAAAATAAAACTGCAGTGATTAAGATCAGCAAGGTTTCTGTAGGCTTACTTTCATGTTGTAAATTGCGAAAAGCAAATGATGCTGTTGATTATTTAAATATACCATCATATTCAGTTTGCTTGCACATTAGTGAGTTGTTTTTTACTTTTTTTTTTTTTTTTTTGGTAAGAGAGGAAGAAACAATCAATTTTATTTATTTCATCTTGATACTTGTGTGTGGTGCTGGAGTTTGACTCGGATCCTTGTGCATGCCAGGCAAGGACTCGAAACCACCAAGCCACTGTTCCAGCCCCTGTTTTTGACTTTTTTTTTTTTTCCAGGGCTGAGGACCGAACTCAGAGCCTTGCGCATGCTAGGCAAGCGCTCTGCCACTGAGCTAAAGCCCCAACCACTTTTTTTGACTTTTTATAAAGAAGAAAATTATAATATAATCAACTCCCAAAGGACATACCATCTAAGCAGCAATTACCTACTCATTGTTAATTGTTTTTTTGTCTATGCCTCTGCCACTTTCCTATTTCCCAGATTATTTTGAAATAAATCCATGATTCATATTTTATTTATTTTTTAAAGAGAGAGGGATAGAGAGAAAGAATCAAATTTTATTTAGTTTTTCACGTGGTCCTTGTTCCTCTGACACTGTTGTATATGTGGTGCTGGGGTTGGAACCAGCATCCTTACACATGCCAGGCAAGCACTGGAACCGCTGAGCCATCGCTCCAGCCCCAACGATTCATATTTTAAATGTAAATAAATATTTCACTATGTGTCTGTAATGAATAATGCTTAGGGGAGGGAGATTATGTATTAATATTTTTATTTTATTTTTGTAGAATTGGCAGAAGAAAAATGTTTTTGTTTGTTGTTTTTTGGTTCAAAGGATTGAACTCAGGATCTTGTGCTCGCTAATCATGTGCTCTCCCATTCAACTATATCCACAGTCCCAAGAATTGTTTTGAAAGAAACATGATAATCCACCTAGTTTGTAACCAATTAATTAGTTTGGAGAGTTTGGCATTGATTACTGCAGTTAATCAAATGAAATCCACCTACTTGCTAACTTTCTAAAATGAAAGTTACTCATAGTAGGTAGTTATGGTAACTAGAATGTATGGTAAATTAAGATATACTTAGCTATTTTTTAAGCAAACTAAGCAATTATTCCACAAACTTTATAGAGCATTGTGGTAGTAGTTGTCTCACTCCTAACAGTGATAAATTGAAAATAGAAAGTTCATGGAAGAGTAACTGTTAAAGAAATATATAAGTTTGTGTGCAAGTGTTTTCTTTCTGTATTATGCCAGAGTTGAAAAATGATTGAGTAAAATAGATCTTTTAAAAAATTAGCAGTATATAGTTTTTATTTTCAGTCTGACTGATTCATACCTTTCTTACTAACTTTGCAGAAGCAAATTCAGTAAGTTTTATGAATATTTTTTGGAAATTCTAGTGACATCCACTGAAAATTCTAATTTTTAAACTAATAGTTATATAGATATACATTGATTTGTTATTATACAAATGTTTTCCATAATAAATAGAACAATGAAATTTGCTTTCATGGAGGTAAACTAAGGTTTTGTATGCATTTCAACATTTGAAATATCTGCTGTTGAAATAATAGAAATATTTCACGTTCATTGAGTTAAATTTCTTAATAGTTAAAAATAACCTTGTTAACCTTAACAACTTTTATTAAAGGTACTTTTATAAGTCACAATTTTTACTGATTTGTACTGGTGCCACTATTTTCCAAGATATTATACAATTGAAATTCCAGACATATACTGCCTTTTGTACTTATATTAGCATTTAGAAAGGAAAATTATGTATTTGCAGTGCATTGTAAGATCTGTACAAGAATTTCAAACACTGATAGTATTTCTGTTTGGTTCTGGTAATGCAGATGTTTGTTATTAAGCACTGCTTGAAGTTTTTTTTGTTATTGTTTTCCATTTTGGATTTTCTTAATGTAAATATTTGAAGGAGAAATGCTTAAAACTTTGTTAGTCATCATGGATTCTCCCTTGAAGTAGCTTGCTGATAACTGGGGTACTTGAACAAAGAAACAGACAGCTTTGGAAAGAAGCTTTCTATCCATGCAAGTGTTTTGGTTTGCATACTTACCGCATCATCCCTCCAAATAAGCATAAATATTTTATAATATTGTAGAATTAATTTTTATGATTTCTTTGAATTGGAGAAATTATTCTAATTTTGTTTGTTTTGTGGTACTGGAGATGGAATCCAGGGCCTTGCATGTGCTAGGCAAGGGCTATACCACTGAGTTATTCCCCCAGCCCTATTTTAATTTTATGAAGAGCAACTTTTGAATCAGAAATGCTTGCCGTATGCCAGAGTACATGAGGCCCTGGGTTCAATTCCTAGTAGCATCTAAAAACAGAGAGAGAGAGGTGCTTGTTATAAATTGTAATTTTGCTAATTTTGGCTTAAAGACTTTTTTTTCTTCTTTTTGGGCAGTATTGGGGATTGAACCCAGTGTGGGTACCACTTTGCTACATTTCAGCATCTCTTCCCTCCACACCCTGGCTTTGTGTCACAGCAACGAAAACCAGATGAAAAACGGAATAAAATTCTCTCTCTCTTAAAAAAAATTAATTTATTTTGAGCAGGGTCTTTCTAAGTTGCCTAGGCTGGCTTCCATCCTCCTGCCTCAGCCTGCTGAGTAGCCGTGATTACAGATGTGCACTGCTGTGCCCAGAAAGTCAGATTATTTTTTGAAGCTCCTTGTTTTCTTAGATTTAATTGAAATTTCTGTGAAAAGTAGTTTATAGAAAAAACTATCAATATATTTGTGTATCATTTTATGTAAAAATGTATCTTAACAATATTTGTGTGTGTTAGTATAAATACTGAATATCAGAAATGGGCCTGGTGTATGCTAGACAAGCACTCAGTCATTGAGCTCCTTATCTTATAATGTGTCAGAGCAATGAAAACTGAAAGAAAAACCTAAATAAAATTGATTCTCTTTCTCTTTCACTCTCCTTCTCTCTCTTTAAAAAAAAAAAAAAAAGAAAAAAAAAAAGAAAATTATTTTGAGCAGGGTCTTTCTAATTTGCCTGGCCTGGGCTCCATCCTTCTGCCTCAGCCTGCTGAGTAGCTAGGATTACATATGTGCACTACCATGCCAGAAAGTCCTCAAGCTCCTTATCTTATAATTTAATATCTAATGTACTAAAGAGGGGAACCATGTTATATGCCTGTGGAAAATTATTTTGATTTTTCTTAGCTTTCAAATAGATACTGATTTAATTTTTCCTTAAAATTGACAAATTTGCTATCTGAATAGTATGTAATAGTTTAGTAACATTTCAATAGTTATGATTAATGGTAGGAAGTAATATAAGGAAACACTTTAAACAATTGAATAGGTTTTAATATAAAATTTCAAAGATAGTAATCAATATAGCAAACATGTTTGAGCACTTAGTATGTGCTAAGTACTGTGCTGACTACTTTATATTCCATATTTAGTCCTCACAGCAACTTCATGAGGTGGGTATTAGTATTAATATTTCATTTTACAGGTCAGAAACTGAGGTTTGGGATGGTTAAGTAACCAGCTCTTTATGTTTTGTAAGATTTTGTATTTTAGGAAATCACTTAATGCATATTGATCATATCTTATACCAAGCTTTCAAATTTCCTTCTCATATATTTCATTTAATATTGATAAATGTTCCATGCATGTTCTAGACTAGATTACAGATACATGTGCTGTTGTAGTGCTCTGCTTCTAATTGTTTTTGTTAGTTATTTCATATCAGCTACCAGTGTAAGACAAATGTTCTCCCTCTGCTGGATTCCTCAAGTTCCTCAAACCCCCTACACAGTTGCTAATGTTAAAACATCAAGAATATTACTTTGAAAACTAGTTCAGATTTTGGATTAGCTTTTATTTTGCTTCTAAACATGTAAAGCCAAAGGCTTTCTTCTCTTTATTGCTGCTGGAAAAAAAACAAAATGTTTCTTTGTGATCTTTATAACTCAGTATCATCTCCCTGTTTGCTGTTGTTTATGTGTCAAAATCTTGTGTTTCTTCTAATTAGAATAGTTCAGACAAGTAGACAAAATATGTGTGCTGTCATTGTTTTATTTCTAAATTTCTTAGGAAATTAGGGATAGAGCTACTATAACTTTTTTTACTATCTGAAGTTTATTTTTTATTAAAATGATAATTCTTTTGTTTTACTTATGATTGTTTTTTCCCATTGCTGCACATTATTTTGAAAACTTGGCTTTCTTCATTGAACAATTTTATTTCCTTTAATACATGTAAAGACTTTACTATTAGTTATATTCATGTTATTTCATTAATGAATTTTTGTTTGTTTATACATTTATCCTATTTGATAGAGGATAAGAACTCCTGTACTTTTAAAAAACCATTCCAAAACCAAGTAGAGAAATTAGTGATTTTTATATATTTCTTTTTGTCTGTTTTAGGATGGCTACCGTAGAGTAGTTAATATTGTGCCAAAGAAACCACCACTGCTAGACAGACCTGGTGAAGGAAGCTACAGTAGATATTACAGTCATGTTGATTACCGAGAATATGACGAGGGCCGCAGTTTTTCTCATGATCGAAGAAGTGGTCCACTTCACAGAGGAGTATGTAAATTTCCCCCATGTACTAATTGTTATTTCTTATAAGTTAAAATTCATGTAATTAAAATTTATGTGACAGCCATCAAAGCAGTTGAATAAACACTTCCTGCTGATGCTCTGTTGAATTGCCTGCTGGAGCTGTCAAATGGGAACTAGTAGTCAAGAATCTTGGGGTGTTGGAAAAGGTGGGTAAGCACTCTCGATAGCTCTAAATGACATTCATTCCAACTAGCTTGCTTTTTAATCCCCTAATTTGACAGAGATTTGCAGAACCCTAAAAAGATAATCTATTACCTGGGTGCTTAAGTGATAAGCAGGTGGTTACCATCTCTTACTGGATGTACCCACTTAAAATTACCTTGATTATTTTCATCATGATGACAAGGTGTGGGTGAGGTGGGTTGAGGTTGTTGATAATCAGTCTCATTTTTATTATAGTTTTTAAAGTCTGTTGGCTAACTCAGATTAGAAAGCACAATGTTTTAACATTGTGTCATATAGTAACCCTTTTAAAATGTTAGCTGCTGTTATTACCACTACTATTATAATTTATTTCTCTTGATGATCTAGAAGTGTGTATTAAAGTTGCAGTGATTTGTTGTTAACTTGATTGAAATTGTTCTTTAATGTAATTCCTCTATTCTAGCATGCATACTTACAGTATTCCTCTTCCAGACTGTTTTCCTATCTTTTATTTTCCCCTTCTCTACTATATATAATTTGGTGATTAATAGTACATATTCAAACACTGTTTATAATAAAATTTGACCTCATATTGCCTGTTGGATTATTTTCCATACTTAACATTTGAAGGAATGGAGGTAAGGTAATTTATAAAGCATTGGTATGTATGGGAGTGCAGTTCTCTTACAATTACATAATAGTGATCTTTGACAATTCTGTAGTGGTATCATAGACTATTCAGTGTGTTCTTGTGTTCCTATAGTTTAAGGTGTGTTATAGTTTCCTTTCTTGCCATAGAACTGGTTTTTATTTTATTTAGTTTTTAAATGTTTTGCTGTTCCTTTAGGAAGAGGGGGTATATGTTGAAACGTAAAAACTATGTCTTATCTCTATTGCAGAAACTCTGGATTTTGCCATCAGAACCGTTCTCCAGTTATTCTCAGGGAGAAAGAGTTTGGCCATAGTCTAAAAAATTTGCTGTCCCAAGCTGGGTGTGGTACATAGCTATAGTCTATTTGAGAGACTGAGGCAGGAGGATCACTGGAGCTCTTAAGTTCTGAGATCAGCAAGGGCAACATAGTCCCTGTCTCAAAGAAAGAAAAAATATATCCCTTTTTTTGAAACTTTTGTGGCCATTTATTGTAGTTGGGGTTTTGTATTCATTGGGCTAGTTTTTGAAACCTTGTGAGCATGATTTTTCCTTCTAATCTTTTAGCATAATGGTGCTTCAATAATAGCACTGTTTTGTACTCTTGCAAATCATGTTTGTCATCACGCTTTATATCACATTTTTTTCTTTCAATTTGCTTCAAACAGATGAACAAGCACAGTTGTGACCTTGAGGATTCTTCTGACACTAATTCTTATCTAGAGTTCACTTATATAAATTAAATTATTTACATGATTCAATATTTTACTGTAGCTGTTTTTATTTTGCTTATATTTAACATCAAGAAGGAAAATGATAGTTACATTGTACTTTTGTAAGAATCAAGTATATGATGTTAAAGAGGAAGATGAAGATATCAGACTCAGCTTTTCTGGTTACAAGTACTTTGCATGTCATATTTTGTGTAACGTTCTAAAGTAATTGGGTATGAATTACTATTTGATTTCCTATTCTGTACCTTGCAAATATGTCTTAAAGGACAAAATAGGCTTCATTTGATTAATTTTAAATTTAGTGCCATATATTAGTTTATTATAGCTTGGGCAGTTTTGTTTTATATTGTTTCTAGTTGTGGTTTGTAATGAGAAGTAAGATGAGAAATGAATACTTGAGCAAAAAAAGTGGAAAAAAATAGTAAAAATATTAAGTTCAGGCAAGGGCCCACCATGAATGTGGCCCTGGGTCTGAGTTGCACCACCTCAATAAAAGGTAGCAAGTTCCTAATTGAGTTTTAATCTGAAGATTGATAAGAAAACGTAGCAGATGAAAGTTTGAGAAATATAATATGTATCACTAAAGTTAGATTTAGTCCTCAAATAGCCATTAAGTGTTATGATGTCAGTGTATGTGTCTGACCATACGCCTATGGAGGTCTATCAAGGAAATAATGTAATTTTTTTTAAAAAGATAAATGGTACCACAAGTCTACTTTTACTTGAAATGAATGACTTCCTGTACTCTTTTTCTTTAATATTTTTTATGTCTTTAAAGCTAGGAAAATTTAGAAGAGTATCTTAGTCTTTATATTGTTTTGGCCTTAGAGGCTCATTTCCAGCAGTACTGTTAGATGTGTTCAACTTATTCAAAATAATATAACAAAAGTCTAAGTAACATTTTTATGTTACAGGATGAATCTGGCTATAGATGGACAAGAGATGATCATTCTGCAAACCGACAGCCTGAGTACAGGTAAAAATGATAAAAACAATGTAGATACTTTGATACTTGACTTACTGAGATGTGTTCTGTAGAAGTCTTTATTTTAAGGCACATAGATGAAATACTTCATTAGGATTTAAAGTTTTGAAAGTAACAAGTGTTACATTATTTTTGTGACTATAATACAACTGATAGGGTTCTATATCTATTGGCATTTTGTAATTGGTAAAGATATGCTTAAAATATATGAATTATTGATTTATTCTTATAAGTTAATAAATTATTCTTAAAATTTGGTATGGATTATGAAGTCTGGGTTTGCTTAATTAGAAAGTTAAACTTTTTTCCCAGAAGTATCCTGAAAATACTTAAATCCTTTCCAAATGTGTTATTGTTCTTATAAATCTTGAAACTTGAGATTTAAAATATTTGGGGCGGTGGCTGGAGTGGTGGCTCAGTGGTTACAGCACTTGCCTGGCATGATGTGCGAGTACCTGGGTTTGAACTCCAATGCCACACATACAACTAAGAGTCAGAAAAACAAAGGCCAGATGGAAAAATAAATGAAATTGCTTTCTCTCTCTCTCTCTCTTTTGGTTCAGCATTGTCTTATATAATGAAGGGATTCGTTGGTTCACTTTCATACATGCATATGTGTTGACAGAGTTGCTTAAACCCAGTCCTTGTGCAGGATCTCCCCCCTTCCCCACTCCCTGATCTCATGACTCCTCTGTATTTCAGATATTGTTACAGATATAAATGACCATATACATGTAATTTAAACATTGAAATTATTAGATTTATACACCTGCCTGTGTGCATTTTGGGTTCTCATAGGAGTCAACTGTACTCAACAGTATTGAACATGCGCTCCTTTTTCCCTCCCTCCTCCCCTTCATAATTATAGTCCCCACATTTTATGTGTTACTTCAGATTTGATTGGGATGGGGGAGAAGACCTGAATAAAAAGAATAATAGGATATCCTTGACTGAGGATAATATCATGAAGATGTCATTTTTACTCAAGATATAAAGTCAAGATTCAGTCCAAAATCCAAGGTTTTTTTTCCATGAAAGATGGCAAACTGATTCCAAAAATAATATCAAAGAATAAAAAGCAAAGGGTGTAAAGATAGCCTTGCAAAAGAGGGGAAGGCTCAAGATACCATATGTCCAAAGTTGTACAGCTAAAGCTGTAGAAATTTAAAGAGTGTTGAAGGAGGCACAGTTAACAGTCAAATAAAATAGGGAAACAGACTCTAGAAACTAACTTAGGTGTATCTAGGAGTTTGGGGTGTGGCAACAGTGACATTCCAAACTGAAAGTGAAAGAATGAACTTTTGAATAAATTGTGCTCTGACAAATATTTGAATATTTGAGAAAGTGTGATATTGGAAGGAAGGGTTTTGGTTTTTTTTTTTTTTAAACTAAACAAACAAAAAAACTAAGGATTGAACCCAGGGATGCTTTACCTCTGGGCCATATCTACTATTTTATTTTTTTGAGACAGAATCTGTCTCAAATAAGTTGTTTAGCACCTCACCAAGTTACTGAGGCTGGCTTTGAACTTGTGATTTTCCTGCCTCAGCTTCCTAAATGCTGGGATTATAGATGTACACCACCACTCCTGGCTGGAAGTCAGACTTGTCAAAATGATATCTAATGTAATTAAGACTTTTACGTGAAAAGAAGATCGTAAAAAGCTTTTTTAAAAAATGGATTAGGGCCGGAGCAGTGGCTCAGTGGTATCACACTTCCCTGGAATGCATGAGAACCCGGGTTCAAAACCCAGAATGCTATACACAGCTAAGTGTCAGAGCAATGAAAACAAGAGGAAAAACTAAATAAATTTATTTTAGTTGTATATTGCCCCCCCCCCTTTTTTTTTAAAGAGACAGGGACAGTGAGAGAGAGAATTTTTATTTAGTTTTGCATGTGGCTTCATTGTGTATGTGGTGCTGGAGTTTGAACTCTCATACTCACACATGACAGGCAAGCACCGTAACCGCTGAGCCACCGCTCCAGCTCCTGTATATTGTCTTTTAGTTTTCTAAATGTAGTTTGTTAATCTTATTTTTTTCTGTTTTGTTTAGTGTTTTATTTGTGTGTAGAAGTTTACATAAATGAAATAAAATCTTTTATATGGATCCCCACTTGCTGTAGCTTTCTTAACATTTCAGTATGTATTATTCTATATTTTCTGTTTATTTCTAAGTACTTAGAGTTTCTGATTATTAATAAGACCATGTTATCTGGGCACAGTAGTGCATGCCTGTAATCCCAGCTACTCAGGAGGCTGAGGCAGATTGATTGCAAGTTCAAGGTTAGAAGGGGCAACTTGGCCAAACCCTGCCTCAAAACAAAATAAATTAAAAAATGATGGGATGTAACTCAGTGATAGAATACCTGTGGGTTCAGTCCCCAGTACCAACAATAAAAGATCATGTTGCTTTTTTCACTTAGTGCTTGTGGAAATCTCTCCAAGGCATCTGATTGAATTTCAGGGTTTTTTTAGGGATTAAGTAATCAGGATATGCTAAGTAATTTGACTAGTCACTTTGTTTACAGTACAAAATGTTGTTGCAACAAATCTGAGTACATAATATTTTTATGAAACAATACTTTGGTTTTATGAGATTGATAGCCAAAAATAGAATTTCTTGGTCAAAGACTTCTATCTATATTTTAAATTTTGATATATCTTGTTACTTTGCCCTCTATAATGACTATATCATTTCTATTTTTTAAAAAATCTAACTTTTAACTTGAATAATTTTTTTTCTCATTTATCAATGTAAGTAGTGTTTTGAAATTTCCTTTGGCCAACTATTGAGACTGTATCCCACAATTCAGATATATAGTCATATATATTGGTTTTGACATATATATATTTTTTCCTCCCTTTTTCTTGAGGTACTTGTGATTGAGCCCCAGGACCCATCATGTGATAGGCAGGCATTTTACCAAGGATTTACATCCCTAGTCTCTCCCTTTTTCTTTTCTTACTTTTTCTTCTTGTTCTTTTATTTTTGATACCAAGGATGAACCCAGGGGTGCTTAATTACTAAGTTACATCCCTAGCCTTTTTTATTTTTATTTTGAGACAGGTCACTTAAGTTGGTTAGGGCCTTGATAAGTTGCTGAGGTGGCCCAGCCCTTTATTTTTTTTTTTTTATCTTGAGACAGGGTCTCAGTAAGTTGCTGAGGCTGGCCTTCAAGTTGTGATCCTTCTGCCTTAGCCTCCCAAGTTGCTGGAATTACAATGCATCGATATATCTGGCTTTTTATTATGCTTTAAAATTCATTGTTCCTTTATCAGTTTTCTTAACTATACTGAGCACATTAATACAAGGTACAGTCTTTTTTTTTCAAGGTATAGTGTTCATACTGTATGTAATATTCATTTGTTAAATATTTCTTTGAATATTATGTGTCAAATGTTTTTCTATCCCCTGGGAATAAGAAATTTGTACCTTCATGTAGACTACATCTTAGTATGAATTATGGGTTATAAACAAATAACGAAATAGTTTTCTTTTCTTTTCTTTTTTTTTTTTTTTTTTTTCCTCAGGGCTGAGGACCTAACTCAGGGCCTTGCACGTGCTAGGCCAGCGCTCTGCCACTGAGCTAAATCCCCAACCCCAACAAAATAGTTTTTGGGAAGAAAAGTAAAGCAGGGAGTAGAGTAGAGAGTACTTACTACCCATACCTTCTTTACTTGCACCATGTTCAGGTGTCTTAAGTATTGTGTTGGATTTTGTTTTATCACAGAAACTACAGCTGTTACTGCCTGACATCTGTTTGACTGTCTATAACTAACATATTCTGTATCAGGTGGGCTCATTGAAGATTTTCTGCGTAAGGGACTTATGTGAGCTGGGTGTGGTAGTGCACTGCAGTAATCCCAGTGGCTCATGAAGCTGAGACAGGAGGATTGCAAGTTCAAAGCTAGCTTCAGCAACTTAGCAAGGCCCTGTCTCAAAAAAAATAAAAAGAAGTGGGAGGGGATGCTGGGGATGTAGCTTAGTGGTGAAGTCCCACTGGGTTCAATACCTGGTACCATGGGGACAGGGTAAACATTATGTAAATAGGAAATAGCTGCTGTTTAGGGGGATAAAATGCATTATTAACCACACAAAGAGAGTAGTTGTGTATGTTGGTAGTGTTCTCAGCGTTTAGGAAAGCAATAACAATCAGAAGTTTTATATATATATATATATTTTTTTTTTTTTTTTTGTACCAGGGATTGAATCCAGAGGCACCTAACCACTGAACCACGTTCCCAGCCCTTTTTATATTTTATTTTGAGACAGGGTCTGGCTAAGTTGCTTAGGGCTATGCTGAGGCTGACAGCGAATTTGGGGTCCTCCTGCCCCAGCCTCCTGAGTCACTGGGATTATAGCTTTGTTTTTGTCAATGAGGTATACATGATGATTCTTTGTATTGTGGGAGAAAAATATGATAACATTCGAAACAATTTTAAAGTTTATAGAAAAGTTGCAGGAACAATTCAAAAGATTCCTGTAACCCTCTACCAGAGGCTACATTAATATTTCCAGCAATGTCCCTGATAATGTGCCCTATAGTAAAAAGATCTAATCACATTTTTTAGACTTCTTCAGTCTGATACAGTCTTTTCTTGACTTTTATGACTTTCTATTTTTGGCAAGGTAAATCCTGGGCAGATTTTTTTTTTTTTTTTTGGTACCAGGGATTGAACCCAGGGCACTTGACCGCTGAACCACATCCCCAGCCCTTTTTAGATTTTTTTTTTTTAAAGAGAGAGACACAGAGAGAGAATCAGTTTATTAATTTTATTTAGTTTTTCATGTGACTTCTGTTGCTTGCAACACTTCATTATGTGTGTGGTGCTGGGGTTTGAACCCACGTCCTCATACGTGCCAGGCAAGCGCTGTAACTGCTGAGCCACCACTCCAGCCTGCCTTTTTAGATTTTATTTTGAGAGAGGGTCTCACTAAGTAGCTTAGGGCCTTGCTAAGTTCCTGAGACTGTTTTTGAACTTATGATCCTCTTCCCTCAGCCTCCCAAGTTGCTGGGAATACAGTTGTATACCTCTGTGCCCAGCGTAGGCAGATTTTTAAAAACTAATTTTTGTAGTCTTCTCAGTTAAGTGTGTTTGATATTTGTTCATAATTAGATTAAGGTTGTACATTTTTGCTGGGAAAACTCCTTAAGTGATGCTGTATTCTTTTAATTGTTTATTGTTTGGCTATTCATGTTATTGATTTGTGCCCTTGTTGCTGTTGTTGACTGTTACCACTGATTAAGATGAGGTCTTTAAAGTTTTCTCACTATGAACTAACTCTTCCCTCTGAAATTATTGTTTTTTTGTGAAGATAATTTTTTTTAAAAAAGACAGAATCAATTTTATTTTTTCATCTGGTCTTAGTTTTTCTGATATTTAGTTGTATATGTGATGCTGGGGTTCAAACCTGGGTCCTGGGGCAGGCCAGACAAGCATTCAACCACTGAGCCACTGCTCCAGCCCCTTGTGGAGATACTTTGAAACTATGTGATTTTACCATTCCTCATCCTATTTCCAGTCACTAGTTTTAGCATCTATCAATATTTTTTGCCTGGATTAATTATTAACACTGTTATGGGCATGTTTGTGTTCCCCCAAGTTCATATGTTGAAATTCTATCCCAATGTCATGTTATTAATAGGTCAGGCCTTTTGGGAGGTGTGTCAGTCATAGTGGTGAAGTCCACATCAGTGAGCTTAAGGCTTTTAATAGGAGACAACAAAATTTGCTCTCACTCTGTGTTCACCACATGAGGATATGTACACATATCATCATAGGAGAGATGACCAGTTTCAAACTAGGAGGAAAGCCTTCACCAGACACTAGATCTACTGGTGTCTTGATCTTAGACTTCCTAGCCTCCAGTACTATGAGAAATTGCTATTTAAACCATCTAACGGCTAATTTGTTTAGCCCCAACCTACTAAGGCAAGCATGATGATTTTTAAATTCTCTATCGTTTTTTTTCCTTGTGGTGCTGGATATTAAACCAAGGCCTCTCACATGCTAGTTAAGTACACTCTTTTATGGGATGGTTTTGACTGGGTGATTTAATTACCCTGTTCTCTGTTTATTATATTGACTCTGCTGTAAGGAGGAACTTTCTTATCTCTGTGGCATCTTACTCCCTTAAACATAAGTTTATTTATATTAATATGGACTTTTAGATTCTTTTTTTATTCAGTGTGTTAGAATCATTTACTGTCATTATTTTGATGCTCAGATTTCACTAGTGAAAGATCTTTCAGGTTAGCTTCTATGATTTTTTGTTTGTTTTGTGTTTTAAATAAAAACAATATAAAATACGCCGTTTTAAAACAATAAGTCTATAGCTCACTGGCATTAATTACAAATGTTGTGCAATCATCACCATTTCAAAAACTTACCCATTAAGCAGTAATTCCTCATTTATTCCTATCCCTAGCTCCTGGCAACCACTAGTAGAATTTGCTATCTTTCTGAATTTGCCTTTGCTAGATATTTCATATAAGTGCGTTCATACAAAATTTATTTTCATTTATTTATTTAAAGAGAGAAACAACTTTCATTCAGTTTTTCATGTGGCCTTCATTGCTCCAGGACCTCTCTGTTCACGTGGTGCTGGGGTTCGAACTTGTACACTTGCGCCTGCCAGGCAAGCACTGCAACTGTGGAGCCACGGCTCCAGCCCCACAAAATTTGTTTTTAGATGCTGCTTAGCTTTCTTCACTTCGAATAATGCCTTCAAAGCTCTTCTGTGTTGTATGTGTCCGAACTTTTTATGGGTGCATAATATGGGTATTTATGGCATTTTGTTTATCCATTCATCTTCTGAGGAACATTTGAATTGTTGCAAAATTTGGTTATTGTGAATAATGGTTTAGATATGTCAGTTTTGAGTCTGTCTTTCAGTTCTCTTATATAGGTAGGAATAGACTTGATGGGTCATGTGGTAATTCTATGTTTAGCCTTTGGTGATGGTCAAGCCATTTTCCACAGTAACTGTAGCATTTTACATTCCCATAAGCAAGGGATGAAGGTCCCCATTTTTCTGCCCTTGTCAACACTCTTTATATTCCCTCTTTCCTTCTTCTTAATAGCCATCTGGTAAATGGTGAAGTGTTACCTCATTGCGGTTTTTATTTGCATTTTCCCAGTGACTGGTGATGCTTATTGTTTATTTTTATGTCTTTGGAGAAATGTCTGTTCAGGTTCTTTGACAATTTAAATTTTTTTTATTTTTGTGGTTTAGTAGTTTATTTTGCTTCCTTTTTGTATTCTGGATATAAAACACTGATTAGATAATATATTTGCAAATATTTTCTTCATTCTGTAAATTGTCCTTTCACATTGTTGTCCTTTTTTTGAAAAGGACAGTGAGAGAGAGAGAGAGACAGAATCAATTTTTATTGAGTTTTTCACATGGCTTTCGTTGCTCTGACACTTAAGTTGTGTGTACGTGAGTGCTGGGGTTTGAACACACGCATGCTGGCCAAGTGCTGTAACCGCCAAGCCGCTGCTCCAGCCCCCACACTGATTGATGTTCTTTGATGCACAAAATTTTAAAATTTGAAGCCCAGTTCATCTGTTTTTTTCTTTTGTTTCTTATACTTTTGGTGTCATATCTGTGAATCCATTGCCAAGCCAAGGCCACCAGAATTGTTTTGAAATGGCTGCATTATTCTTTGCTTACTTTCTGATGTAAGATGTGTCTTGGTCCCAGATCAACTATTTCTCCAAGGAGTACAGGTTTTCTGTAGTACAGATTGGTCTTTTAAATCACTAGATGCGGATAAACACACACACAGACATTTGCACATCTGTCTGTATTTATTATTTATTTTTGGTTGTGGAGATTTAACCCAGAAGCTTTAACACTGAGCTACATTCCCATTTACTTTTTTTTTTTTTTTTTTTTTTTTTTGGATGAGGTCTCACTAAGTTGCTAAGGCTGACCTTGAATTTATGATCCTCCTGTTTCAGCTGCCCAAGCCACTGGAATTACAGTTATATACCATTGTAACTAGCTTGTATTAATTTTTATACAGTTTTTACCTGTATTGAGGACAATGAGTTTGTGCTAATCCCTTTTCTTTTTTCCCCCCATATTTTTATGTCCTTTTTCTGTCAGTATGAAACTTGGCTCTAGGTTGTTGGGAGAGAGTCCTTTATGGGTCTTTTTCACTCTTAGACATCTTGTCAAGAAATGCAAGAGTCTGACTACTTGCTATCCAGTCAGGCTAGTTCTCAGAGTTATGTTAGCAGTGAGCATTTTTTTTTTTTTTAAGAGAGAGAGACAGAAAGAATCAATTTTATTTAGTTTTTCACATGGCTTTCGTTGCTGTAGTACTTCGTTGTGTATGTGGTGCTGGGTTCAAACTCTGCATACTTGTGCATGCCGGGCAAGTGCTGTAACCGCCGAGCCACTGCTCCAGCCCCAGCAGTGAGCAGTTTTAAGGATAAAGTAAGGTCTCCCTCTTAAGTCCAGCTTATCAATTGGTGTGAAAATGGTAGATTTCCCAAGAGCAGTGTTCATTAATAGAGATCCACACCCACTGCATGTACAGAATCCTTTTAGGATAATACCACAGTATCTCTGTGGAACTTAATACTGGGGGGAACTGATGCAAACATGCTAATGCTTATGCTGTACTCTATGCTATAAGTGATGAAGTTCTTTGTTTCTGATGTATAATCTTGTATCTTCTAGCATCCACAGAATGGTAGCAATCTTAATTTATGAGCTTATGGGTAAGGTAAAATCATATCCAACACACGATATCAGTATGAGCTATGTGTTTGTTCACACCCATGTATGTAGTTTGTCTTCAGATTTCATGGGTCTTCTTGCTTTACAGGGCCAGTAAGCTTTCACAGTATCTTCTACAGGCATGTTATTGGAAGAGGAACTTTATAATTTAAGTTGTTCCCCCCTTTTTTATAGGTTTCATAAACATTATGTACTTTATATATGTATTAATGATTCCTATTCAAATATGTTACACTATAGGGAGTGTGGAGTCCTTTGAAGTAATTGGATTAAAAAGGAGCTAACAGAAATAAAGATAATATATTAAGTTTTCTGTTTTCATCCTCTTCCCTGGTCTGAAAGCTATTACTTTTTTCTTTTCCCAGTGCTAGGGATTGAATCTAGGGCTGAGCACATAGTAGGCAAGTGCTCTACTGCTGAGCTGTATACTATGGCTCTTTTAAAGTTTTTATTTTGAGACAGAATAGAACTCTGTAAGTTGTCCATGATGGCATTGAACTTGAGATCCTCTTGCCTCAGACTCCTGAGTAGCTGGGGTTAGAGGTGTACACGAGGCCTGGAGCGGTGGCTCAGTGGTTTCGGCACTTGCCTGGCAAGCACGAGAACCCGAGTTCAAACCCCAGCACCATGTACACAACTAAGTTTTGGAGCAACTAAGGCCATGTGAAAAACTGATAAAGTAGTTTCTCTCTTTCTCTCTCACTGTCCCTCTCTCTTTATTAAAAAAAAAAAAAAAAAGAGGTGTACATGACTACATTGAACTGAAAATTATCATTTCCGTAGTTAATTGATGCTGAACATTTATATACATACCAAGTGTGTCATCTTAGTTCTATATTTATACAGTGATATATTTATTCCAAATCTGTATGAAATCCAGAATGTAAGGTGTCCTGCTTCCAGGTTATTGGAAGTGGAACTTTATAATTTAACTAACGTTCTCCCCTTTTTTATAGGTTTCATAATCATTATGTATGTTATACATGCATTAATGATTCCTATTCAAGTGTGTTACACTTTAGGGAATGAGGAGTCCTGGGAAGCAACTGGATTAAAAAGCAGCTAACAGAAATAAAGATAAAGACTGTCTTGTATAGTCTCTGCTCTCCTTCCTTAAATAAATCCTAATTCCAACAAAAACAACAACAAAAATCCAGAATGTATTATGATTTATTTTATTTGTATTAATGGAACATGTCATGCTTTACCAAAGATTAGCCAGAATGAGGTGGTTTTAATGAAGTCATTTTTTCCCAATAGTTATGAGATATTATAAAGCTTAGGGTGTAATTGATTTAAAAGTATTATATAATGCTTGAAAATATGAATGAAAAGTGTCACGAAGTGAGTACTATACATCATTTTTAAGTGCTGGAGTTTTTTATGTATTTACGTATGGAAATTTTGGCTAGTTGGTTCACTATTTTCATTTTTTTCTTTTAAGAAAGAGAATCAGTTTTATTTTTTCTTCTGGCCTTTGTTTCTCTGACACTTAGTCATGTATGTGGTGGTGGGGTTTGAACCCAGGTCTGAACACATGCCAGGTAAGAACTTCAACTGCTGAGCCACTGCTCCAGTCCCTCATACTGATACTTTTAAAAATAGAGACTTCATCTTTAATTTTATTATACTATTAAAAAAAAACTTAGGTGATATACTATTTGGTGGAATAATACTATAAAACATCGTTGGTTTAGTTTAGTGGTACAGGTGTACTGTATGTAGGGCATTGTGCTTATTTCACTAGCCTATCTAGTCAGTGAAATAAGGCGTAGGTAGATAAATACATAAGTAAATAAATGCTGAAGATATATAAAGTGCTATAGGAAGACAAGAAGCATTTATCCTATTCTATAGTTTTCGAAAAAGTTTGCTCTAGGAGCTAATAAAGTAAATAGAACTTGAAGGAAAACAGCAAGTGATGGCATACAAGGAAGGAGTCATGAGTACATGTTTCTGCAAAGGGAAGAGTGTAAGCATGGTGTGTAGAGATATTAATAGGTGATTATGTATGAGCTAGGGAATTGTGGATTGGATTTTAGCTAAGAGTGAGTTTTATTCTTGTGGTAATGGAAGCTACTGAGAAATATTAACTGGTAGGAAGATGGGGGCTAAGGTAGTTGTTTTAGGCAGCTTTTGTGCCACTGTGACCAAAATGCCCACAAAGACAACTTACAAGAAGAAAAGTTATTGTGGGGCTCATGATTTCATAGGTCTCAGTCAGATGGCTGATTCCATTGCTCTGGGCCCAAGGTGAGAAACACACTTTATGGGGGAAGGGCCCAGCAGAGGAAAATTACTCAGTTCATGGCCTGGTTGGGAAACAGCGAGAAAAAGAGAAGGGGCTGCATGAAAAATAACCCTTCCAGGGCATACCCCAGAGACTCATGTCTTCCAGCCATTCCCCACCTGCCTACAGTTACCACCCAGTCAGCCCATTCAAACTAGGATAGACTGATTAGGTTACAGCACACAATCCAGTCATTTCTTCTCCAAACAATCTTGCATTAATACAGGAACTTTTGGGGGATACCTCATATCCAAACCATGATGGTAACCCAATCAGATTGTAGTTTATTTTGTTTTCAGTGTACAGTATGACTTTAAAGACAGCATTGGAGATAGAACAAGTAATTATGAATATCTGAATTGAACATGGGGAGTGGATTGAAGAAAAAGGGTGAAATTTAGTAGTAAAAAAAAAAAAAATCACCCAACAAGATGTTGTTGGATGTGAGAATAAGGAAGAAAGAAATACCTGAATTTTTTGTTTACTGTATATATAATAATCTCATTATCTGAGATTGACACTATAAGAAAAATGATTTCAAATTTGTGATTGTCGAAGGAGAAGATAGTCAAGAGCAGTAAGTAGATTAAGGTCAGAAGCCTGAAAGTGATAGAAAATCAAACTTTAAAAACAGTCTTGGGATAACCTATGTCTAATGAGTGTGCAAATTAGAATATCACTCAGGATTGGTGATATATGTATGAATGAGATAATGGATAACTTATTTTTTAAAAACATGCTTAAGAAAGCCAAGTATGGTGGTACATTCCTGTAGTCCCAGCTACTTAGGAGATAAGCAGAGGATCACAAGTTCAAGGCCAGCATGGGCAGCTTGGTGAAACTCTATCTCAATAAATTAAAAAAGGACTGGGAATGTACCTCAGTGGTAGAAGGCTTTGCATGAGGCCCTAGGTTTGATCCCCAAAACTCCAAAAAGACCAAAAAAAAAAACCCCAAAAACAAAACAAAACAAAACCTGAAAAACTTGAAAAGGAAAGTGGAGAGTGTTGTGAGCTGGAAAATGACACTGGCTAAAGGGAGATGTTTTTGCCACATTTTTTAAAGGTGATCAGTGACTTGTCCATATTCATAAGTGGAAGAGAAACATTGAGATAAAAGTCAGAAATGGGATATCTTATGAAACAATATTAATGCAGAATCATGATGAATACCATTAATTGGAGAGTTAATTTTTGACAGGGATAGAAATCATATATAACAAAAACAAAGATGGCATGAGGAGTGGGTGCATTTGAAGGTAAATTGACTAGAGGGGATCTGGGCTGGCAGCTGAGGTAGTTCAGACCTGGCCTGACGACTGCTATCATTTTCATTGTTTTTAGGAAAGTGAGGTTGCTCATTGACAGTGAAGAGTTTGGTGCTAGGTTAGAGGGCTTTGGGAAAATAATCAAGATGCAGAATAGTTGCTGAAGTGAATGGGATATTAAACTCACTAGTGATATAAAATATATTATTGAGTTACTGAGTGGAATTAAAGGCATAGTGAGGGGCTGGAGCAGTGGCTCAGCAGTTATGGTGCTTGCCTGGCATGCGTGAGGAGGCAGTTTCAAACTCTAGCCACATAGGCAACAAAGTGTCAGAGCAATGAAGGCCACATGAAAAACTAAATAAAATTGATTTTTCTCTCCCTCTCTTTCTTTCTCTCTCTCTCTCACTGTCTGTCTCTCTCTCTCTTAAAAAAAAAAGGCACAGTGAAAGAGACGATGTTGTGGGAATTGTGTTTCTCTCTAGGATGTGGCAGTCCACTTATATCAGTGAAGAAATAACAGATTTGAATTAATTCAGGCTTTGGGTTAGCTAAGACTATGTGTCAGAATTGTGAGGATGGAAAATTGTTGTTATTCATAGAGTGGTTAGGCTGGAAGCATAATGATTAAGGCTAGGATGAGGATCATGGCTTGCTAAAAATAAATAAATAAATGAGACTGAATGTACCTAGGAGGTGGAGTTGTGATAGGTGTAAGAAAATTGAAGGCCCCTGGATAATGAGTGACAAAGTTTAGAATATAAGTATATGCTCAAGTATTGTGAAGTGAGAGGAGATGGTCAAGGACTTGTGAGCCTACAGTATTGCAGAGGTGATGCACATGAATTAACCGTGTCGTGGGTAGAGTATGTGGTAACAGTGTAGATTGTGTCACTGTGTTAATATCTTTAGGGACTATGAGGAAGTTACCAGGAGTTTGGTAAAGAGGTACAGTGGATGGCATGAACTTAAACAAGTAATTTGTTGGACTTTTCACTCCCCTTTTCTTTTATTCCTTAGGACCTTGAAGCAGGATCATAAATGGTGCACTTAGTACTCAAGAGGGGTAGAATTTGTGTTCAAAGGCCCGGTTTCAATTACAGGAAGTTAGAGATTGATTCAGGAAGTGGCTCAGAATGTGAAAACTTTTAAGTTACTGTATTTGTTATTTAAGTATACACAAATACAGTTATTATACATGAAGCCCTTGCAACATTTGTGGGTAAACAGTTAACATGTATTACTAATGTAGTGAAAATAATATGAATACTGTGTAATAGCAAGGAACATAACTGAATGCTAGAATGAAGCAGTTGCTGTGGCTATCTTTGGTAATTGGGTATGTAAGCCCATCAAGACCTGCTTCAGAAGTCAGAAATCTAGATTTATAAGATGTGAAATTTTCACTTTTTTCCACATTTACAACTAATTGAAAACAGAGTTTGCAGTCTCTAGCATAAGGTGACAATGTGGGATTTTGGAATGAAAATCTATAATGTAATCACAGCTTGTCTGATACAATGGTTCTCAATCCTGGCTATACTCTGAATTATGCAGGAGGAATTTTAGAAAATGCTAATTTCTAGCACTCACGCTGAGGAATCAGATTATGCTGGTCTTAGGTGGATCCTGGACATCAGTTCCCACCCTGATTTACTGGTACTGGGGATAGAACCCAGGGCCTCATCCATCCTAAGCATTGACGCTGTGCTACAACCCCCAGCCCTTTTTATTTTATTTTGGGACAGGGTCTTGCGAAGTTGCTCAGCTGGTCTTAAACTTTCAATTCCCCTGCTCCATCTTCCTAGGTAGCTGAATTAAAGGTGTGTGCCACCATGCCAACCTGCGTCAGTATTTTTCTAAGTTCATCAGATGATTCTGATATGAAACTAGATGTGAAAACCATTGTTCTAAAAAATGATAGTGAAATCTGGAAACCATAGGATTGTTATCACCTTTCTCAGCCACTTTATCTCATTTATGGCAGTTTCATCTTTCTTTATCATCATCAGCAATTATTGCTTTGCTTATGTTTCTAAAACATGTATCCGTAAGAATTACTTAGAATTTCACTGAAAATGTCCTGTCAAGCTATATACTTTTGATAATACAGTGTCCATTCATTTAAATATGTGTGGTTTGGGTTTTTTTTTTTTTTTGAGAGAATGAATTTTTATTGAATTTTTCACATGACTTTTTTTTTTCCCCGACACTTAGTTGTGTACATGGGTGCTGGGGTTTGAACCCGTGTACTTGCGCATGCCAGGTAAGCACCGCAACCACCAAGCCACCGCTCCAGCCCCTGGTTTGTTTTTTTAAGACTTCATTATAGGCAATTTAGTTTTATTATTTTTATATTGCTGTTTTATTTTTCCCTTATTCAGAAAAATGCTATCCCTAACATAGCAGTTCTTAACCTTTAACATTATTTTCAAATTGACTATATTAAGAGTCTCTTTGTCCTAAAATCTACAGGAAAAGTCAGTGAATAAATATAGTCTTATACAATATTTTAAAAAATCTTTATTGGGGAAACAGCAACATGGGAAACCCAAGCTGGGCATCCATGACATGGCATTAGTATTGGAGAACTAAGTATATATATACACGTGTTCTTCAATGTTTGATAATGTTTCCCCCTCAATTGTAACTCCATATTCATCTAATAAAAAATTTTTTTTCAACAAAAAAATAATTCTTTATAATAGAAGATAGTTTCTTCCCTGTAGTTCTTCTTAAATCTTTAGTGTCTGACACTATACCTGTGCAACTAAATGCTATCAAATGATTAATGAATAAATACAGTTATTAGAAGAGAATTTTGTCTTCTGTTTTCCTTGGTTTTGTAGTTTGTATTTTCATGTATTCATCCACCATTTTAATTTTGTACTGTATATTTATACAGACATATTGTAAGATATGCTTTGCAGAGAGAATATCCTAAGGTGAAGGAGCCTAATCATGTTACATGTCTTAGTGTACCTCTGGAATGATGAACTGACACCCCGTTGGTAGCTGAACTTGACATGTCTGACTTCTCTCTAGGGTTTACCAAGTAATGCCATGCTATTTGGGTGTTCAAAAGAAATCATTAAAATATATTAATTTGTAGCTCAGTAGTAGAATGTTTGCTTTTTATGCGTGAGGCCGTGGATTCAATCCTTAGCACTTCCAAAAGTGTTAATGATTTTTAGATAATAATTGGTCTTCTGTAAGTATTAAAAATAAAAATCTTTCTTAAAGATAAGATTTCTTTTCACTTGTAAAAATCCTTTTATGTCATGTTAAATGATAGATTTCTATACTATCACAATTTTAGAGAGAAGAAACACTTTTTTTTTTTCTTTTGGGTACTGTGGATTGAACTCAGAGGCTCTTAAACACTGAGCCACATCCCCACCCCTTTTTATATCTTACTTTGAGATAGAGTCTCGCTGAGTTTCTTAGGGCCTTGCTAAGTTGCTGACGCTGGCTTTGAATTTAAAACCTTCCCTTCTCAGCCTTCTTAGTAACTGGGATTACATGTGTGCACCACTGTACCTGGCAGCACCTTTCTTCTTAATAGGCTCTTTAGAGTATATAATGTAAATAAAATACAAAAATCAAGGTATATAGCTCACTGAATTATTGTTGTCCAATTTTGCATCTTAAAGCTTACCCCTGCCCCTACTTAGTTAACTTTCTTTTTTCTCTCCAAAAGTAATCATTATTCTGATTTAAAGCAATTTTAGTAGTCAGTGGGGAAAATTACAATTGTGGCTTTATTTTTGTCAAAGCATTGGCTCTTAATGTAAATTATAAAATGTATAGGGAGATAAGGAAAATGGCAGAACTGATACTCATTTATTATACTGTAATTTAAAATATTAGAAACGTTGAGAAAGTTTTCTTTGCAAAAATAAAAAAATATGTTGAACAATGCTTGACTTTTTCTCATCATATATAAATTAAGATGTACTACAGTAAGCATTTTATGACTTGGTTAATTGTTCCACTGCATTCCAAGTTGGATCCGTTTTCAGTATTTTATCCTTTGTATTTTCATTGTCATGTGATAGCTCTGAGTTCCTTTAATGTGAAGTTTTTTTGCCAGTGTCACTTCTGCTGTTATGTCTTCACTCTTTTTGTCACAGTCACTTATGTTACTTACGTCAAAAAGTTAATTTTCGGGCTGGAGTGGTGGTTCAGTGGTAGAGTGCTTACCTGGCATGTACAGGGACTTGGATTTGAACCCCAAAGCCACAAGCACAACCAAGTGTCAGAAAACTAAAACCAGATGAAAAATAAATAAACAGATTTTTATCCCTCATTCTCTCTCTTGCTCTATCTTTAAAAATAAAAGAAAAAGTTTGCTTTCATTAAGTTCTCCTAACTGCATCTGGAGCCTCTAGAGGGAGAGCATCATAGATGTTCCATGTGAGCTATTTCTTCTATAATTTCATAACTAACTTCCTTCCTTCCTTCCTTTCTTCCTTCCTTCATTTTGTAACAGGAATTGAACCCAGGGACACTCAACCACTGAGCCACATCTCTAGCCCTTTTTTATTTTTATTTTTTGACTTTGTTTTCTTTTTAAAGAGAGAGTGTGTATATGTGAGAGAAAGTTAATTTTATTTTTTCATGTTTTTTGTTTTTCCTCCACTTAGCTGTGTATGTGGTGCTGAGGACTGAACCTGTCCTTGTGTATTCCAATCAAGTGCTGTAGCACTGAGCTACTTTTCTAGTGCCCCTTTTTAATTTTTTTTTTTTTTTTTAATTTAGAAACATGGTCTTGTTATGCTGCTGAGGCTGGCTTTGAACTTGTGATTCTCCTGCCACAGCCTCCTGAGCCACTGGGATTACAGGCCTGCGCTACCACTCCTGGCCTTCATCAAACTTATGGGATTATCACATTTTGTTTAGTGGCTGCACTTTTAACTTTGTTGGCTGGTCCCCCCACCTTTTTTTTTAAATAGCTGTGCAGAGTATCAAACCCACAGGCCTCATATGTGCTAGGCAGGCGCTCTAACACTAAGCTGCATCCTCAGCCCAGTTTGCTTTTGATTATACTTTTTTTTGTTTGTTTGAGAGAGAGAGACGGTAAGAGAGAGAGAATCAATTTTATTTTGTTCTTCATTTGGCTTTCATTGCTCCAACACTTCGTTGCGTTTGTGGTACTGGGGTTTGAACCCACGTCCTTGTGCGTGCAAGGCAAGTGCCTTAGCCACTGAGCCAGCCCCCTTGATTATACATTTTTGTAAAATGTCACATGTGTTTATTGCTGGCAGACGAGTCAACAAAACATGTACTTTTACTCTGTATGCAAGTGAACAGTCTACCAACAGGCATTGAAAGATGCAGTGTGATTGGTCACTATGTGCATTTGTTATTTATGTAATGATTTGTGGTCTGAAAAAGTAACAAAATTTGAATTTTATGCAGTGACTTTGGTAAGTAATTTTTTTGCTATGTTTTTGGGGGACTGGTGTTATTAAACTGTAATGTGCTGGTTAGTTTTCTGTTCTTATAGCAAGATTCCTGAGACAATCAACTTACAAATAGGAAGGGTTTATTTTGGCTCAGTTTTGGAGGTTTCAGTCCGTGATCAACATATCTCGTTGCTTTTGGAAGAAGCCTGTGGTAGAGCAAAGCACTTACATTATGACTGTGACCCAAAAGGGAAAGGAAGAGACCACCTTCCCACAGTCTCCTTCAGGGACACACCCCCCCCACCCCCCACCCGTTGACCTACAACTTCTTTCTAGGCCTTACCCTCAAAGATTTCTACCTCTGCTAGTGTCAAGCTGAGGTCCAAGCATTTTAACATGTGGACCTTTGAGGTGTACTTATCCAAATAAGTATGTGGTACTGAAATCTGTGTGAATCAGAATTATGAAAAGTATAGGCTCCTTATAAATGAAATTGTACATATCTTTGTATCTCATTTCTTTTAAACACACCATTGTGATATTCCTCAAAATTGCATGTAGTAGTAATTCCTTCATTTTTGTTGTTATATTCATTATTACATTATAAGAAGAATATAATGAATATTATATTATTCATTATCATAGGGAATATGTAGTTTCATTTTTATTAAGGTTTTAAAAATATCAGTTGTTTCCTGATTTGGGCAATGTATTTTGTGCACATGTATACAATATACACACACACATTTCTATGGGAGTGGATTTGCTTCACTGTTAATCATTTGTAGCTTCAAGTTTAGTAGATAATGGCAAACTGTTTACTAAAGCATTTTATTCCCATCAAAGTATAAGTGTGAATTATGTGTGGTAGGCGTTTTCACTCTTTTTCTGTCATTCCCATTTTATAGATGAGGAAAAAGATTGTTAATTAACTGTCACATCTCTCCATAGTAAACAGATAGTGAAACCAAGATTTCAACCCTGTTAGGTTCTTGCTCCAGAACCTATGCTTTTAACTACTTAGATCATATATAAAATGTAACATATAGATTGTTCAGAATTGAAGGGTTGTTTTTGTACCAGGGATTGAACTCAGGGGTGCTTAACTGCTGAACCACATTTCTAGCCCTTTTTATATTTTAGTTTGAGACAGGGTCTCAGTTGTGTAGGGTCTCGCTAAGTTGCTGAGGCTGGCTTTGAACTGGATGATCTTCCTAGCCTTAGCATGCTGAGTCGCTGGGATTATAGGCATGTGCCACTGCACCCCACAGAAATTGCATTTTTTATTTTAGACATGTTATAAAGGAACATTTTTAGAATTGATAAGTGGTTCTAAGAAAGCTCTAGAATGTTTCTACATATTTCCGAATCCCTTAGATTAAATTAACTGGGAAAATTTATTGGCATTTGGGTCTTTATTGTGGTATGCTGTCCTATGTGTTGAAGATGTTAAGACGCATTGCTGAGGGGCCTGGAGTGGTGGCTCAGCAGTTTCGGCGTTTGCCTGGCAAGCACAAGGACCTGGGTTCAAACCCCAGCACCACGTACGCAAACTAAGTGTTGGAGCAACGAAGGCCATGTGAAAAACTAAATAAAGTTGTTTCTGTCTTTCTGTGTCTCTCACTGTCCCTCTCTCTTAAAAAAAAAAAAAAGCATTGCTGAATCCCATGTACTAGATAAAGTAGTTACTTCCATGTTGCAAAATTGAAGAATGTCTTCATACATTCCCTGGGAGCAAAATAACCATAGTTCAAGAACGAAGAATATGTGAAAGAACCTCCTAATTCTCTAACTCCCTACCCCACCCTTTGGAGCCTTTTCCCTACCCCCTCCTAAATTCTTGGCATTTATTTTGAGTATTTTTAGTTTTTGTAATTTGGGAAAACAAATTTTGGATTTAGAGTTTCAGAATTTCAGAGCAATAATGATAATACTAGGAGTGCGGTTAAGCATCAGTGAGCTGCTACTAAAGGTTGTTTTCATCTCTAAGGTATATAATACATAGCTGCTTAATCACTAGGGAAAATACTAGCCATCCAGATTCCTTACTGGGTTGCATGGTAGTTGTTGGGAGAAAGAGGGTATGGCATTGAACAGTGAAATATCAATTTTCTTTTTAGAACATAAAATAAGCAATTTGAGAATATTGATATACCAGGGAAAATATCTGGTTGTATATAATAAAGTGATTTGTATACTATTTGTGAAATGCTTGTTCTTTCACTTGAATAGAAACTATAAACGAAAGAAAAAATAGAAAAGGGGAAATTCTTATTAAATTGAAATGAATTGAAATTGAAAGCATTATGGATTTCCTAATGGATTATAAGTTCTAAAACTTATTGTGCTCGGGGCTGGAGCGGTGGCTTGGCTGTTACAGCACTTGCCTGGCATGTGCAAGTACACAGTTTCAAACCCCAGCACCCACGTACACAACTAAGTGTCAGAGCAACAAAAGCCATGTGAAAATCTCAATAAAAATTGATTCTGTCTGTTTCTCTTTCTCTCACTGTCCTTTAAAAAAAAAAAAAAAAAACCAAAAAACTTATTGTGCTCTCATCAGTAATTGTGCCAAAGAATTGGAAGTAAATCCAGGAAAGGGTTTTATTTAGTTGTAACGTTAAAATAGTTTGCCCTTACCATGTTATCTTAAATTAAAAAAAAAAGTCTGAGTTTGCATTTTTAATGTTGATGTATCCTCTCAAGATATTGGAAATAGAAGGAGGAAAAAGAAAACAAAAACAAACATACCTCTCTTTATATTTTGTGAAAAATACAAAGCTGTAGGTAACCGCTTTAGTAGATTGTGTATGAGAATTTGAAAATGCACAATTGTTTAGATTGTCAAATTGCAACCCCTGGCCAAATCTAGCCATCTGCTTCTGTAAATAAGATTTTATTGGAACGTAGCCATGCCCAATTGTTTACATATTGTCCGTGAGGACTATGGTATATCAGTAGAATGTTGAGATGTGATGAGAGTGTATAGCCACAAAGCCTCAAATGTTTCTGTTTGAGCCAGATGTGGTAGTGCATGCCTATGCCAGCTGCCTAGGAAGCTGAGCAGGAGGAGCCAAAGTTCAAGGCCAGCCAGGGCAACTTAGGGAGACCCTATCTCAAAATAAAGTTTAAGGGCTGGGATATAACTCAGTGGTAGAGCTCTTGCCTAGCATGTGCTAGGTCCTGGTCGTAAATGTTTTCTGACCTCTAGTTTTGTTAAGTGCCTTTCTGGCTACTTTTCACTTTATATATGTTTGATCTGTATAAAGAATTCCTGAGCACAAGGTTTTGACATTGAATTTTTGTCTGTTCATCTTTTGTGAAGCAAAATTTCCTCAGAAGTCAAGCTGAAGACTTTTTTCTAGAGACTTTATTATTATGGCTTGGTTTTAACCTCTTATAGATATACAAAATTTGAGTGGCATTTCTTTTTCTTTTCTTTTTTTAAAGAGTGAGGGACAGAGAGAGAGAGAATAAATTTTATTTAGTTTTTCATGTGGCTTTCGTTGCTCCAACATTTGATTGTATACATGGTGCTGGGGTTTGAACCCTCATTCCTATGTATCCGAGGCAAGCACTGTAACAATGCATTGAACCACCGCTCCAGGCCCGTCCTCCCAGCTCTTTCTTGTTGCAACCCTTTTACTGGTTAAATGAAAATCATACAGGGGTAATTGTTGTCAATTGAAATGGTTGACATCTGTTCAATGCTGTGTCAGGCTCTGTTCTGAATGCTATATATATATTATTTCATTTACTCCTCACTGCAACCCTGTGAAGAAGGAATTACTGTCCTCATTTTATAGGCATGGGGAGGTTACTCAAGGTCATAAAGTCCTAAAGGGATGAACAAGATTTAAAGGTAGGCAGACTGATGGTACTACTTCAACTATTTTAAATTCTTGAATTATATTAACTATTTTAATTCTTTATTTTATATTTAGATGAATTAAAAGCCATATAAAATTCAAATCACATTGGCACCCTTAAATATAGTGGTTAGTATTAGTTACATTAGGGGGATCTTTCAGTGCTCAGGAGGCTAGCTCACAGAGGGCCTTAACTTACCCTAACTCCATTTTCCTTCCTCTACTGGATGATGCTTTTGTTATGACCTGTATACAAGACTGGTATTGCATTTGAAAATTTGAAGCTGTTTAGCTCTGTAAACACCAAGAAGCATTCTGAGTTATCAGTATGTACTCTCCAACATTTGTTACCTTCACAAAGCTGTTAGTAATGATTGTGGACATAGATCAGATTGCTTTACCACCTCTTTCGGACGCTGTAGTCAGGCATCCTGCTTAATGATCTTGTATCATTCATGTCTGTTCTCATCCTCTTTCTACCTTCCCTCTTAATCTGCTCTAGCTACAGTGTTTTGTTTTTTTTTTTTTTTTTTTTTTTTTTTTTTTTTTTTTTTTTTTTTTAGTTTTTTTATCTTGCTTATAGTTTAATGCATTTCTGATTGATAGTGATATATGGAATGAGCAAATTGCCAATTCAAAGGAGTGCTCAGACTCTACATTAAAGAAGAAGAATGTCTGATAAAACAGCTTCTTATGAAGACAAGAACTAAATCACAGGTCTTTTTCTTCATTTTGGAAACGAATGAGTTAAATGACTGATGAAATAGACATCCTGGCTCTTTGAGTTTGTTTGTTTGTTTGTTTGTTTTTAAGAGAGAGATGGGGGAGGGGAAAGAGAAAGGGAGAATCAATTTTATTTAGTTATTCATGTGGCTTTCATTGCTCTGACACTTGGTTGTGAACGTGGTGCTGGGGTTCCAACTCTCATTCATTCAAGCACTCTAACCACCAAGCCATTACTCCAGCCCCTCTTCTTAAATACAGCTTGAGCAAGGTTAAAGATGAAAGGGCTTTGACTTCAAAGTTCCCTTCGTTTCTCCAAGTCTGTGTTCTCCATAATAGTTCTATTCTTTTTCTGAGTCTGGAAGTTAGAGATACGTGGGAACATTGATTTTGGATACAAAGAGTAGAGAGCTCATGGCCTCAGTTTTTCTCCATGAAATCAATGAAAGTTGAGTAGGAGAATCACCTACAGCGAGCGAGGGTAAGGTTGAAGTAGTTTGGCATGAATTATTCTTGGGTACCAGCTGCAGAGTTCTGGTTTTCCTCCAGAAGGGCTCTTCAAGGAGGATGGAAAATGGAGGAGTGAACCGTGGAGGGGACTCTCTGACAAACTTAAATGTAAACAAAGTGCAGGGTGGAAGTGTATGCTATACCAAAAGAAATAAGTACAATGAGGAATGTGTAAAGTTTCACAAAAAACATGGAACTACATCCCCAGTTCCTTTGTATATTTTATTTTGAGACAAGGCCTCACTAAGTTGCTGAGACTGACTTTGAATTTGTGATCCTCCTATCTCATCTTCCCAAGTTGCTGGGATTATAGGCATGGGCCACTGTGCCCAGCTAGCTAATGACTTTTCTTGAGAATAAATTCTTTTTTCTTTTATTAGATGAATATGGAGTTAATTGAGGAGGAAACATTATCAAACATTCAAGAATAAATGCATATATACTTAGTTATCCAGGGCTAATGCCATGTCGTGGATGCCCTGCTTGAGTTCCCCCATGTTGCTGTTCCCCCCAGAAGAACTCCTGAGTTAAATGGATATCTCCTGGAGGTCAGAGATCTCCTGCTGAGATGATTCCCCCCTATTCCCACCCTCCAGTCTCCTAGATATTCTTCCTAAGCCCTCTCCCCACCCTGTCCCCCACCCTACACCTCCAGATATCCTAGGGAGTCATCCACATGTTCCGGTAAAAATCATACAATTTGCAGTTATTATTAGCTTAGCCATCTAACATACTGCTTCCCGATGTATTCTAGCTTCCACAGATGAGAGCAACCATTCAGCCCTTGAGTCTCTGAGATTGGGATACTTCACTTAGCATAATTCTTTCCATCTCCATCCATTTGATTTCAAAAGCCATAATATTGTCTTCTCTAATGGGCGTGTAGTAGTCCATTGTATATATGTACCAAAGTTTTTGTATCCACTCGTCCAGTGAGGGGCATCTGGGTTCCATAGTCTAGCTATAGTAAATTGAGCTGCTATAAACATTGATGAAGCCATATCACTATAATATGCTGATTCTAACTCTTTTGGGAAGATACCCAGGAGTTGGATAGCTGGTTCATAAGATGGTTTCATCCTTAATTTTTTGAGGATTCTCCACACTGCTTTCCATAGTGGCTGAGCCAATTTGCAGTCCCACCAGCAGTGTGACAGTATTCCTCTCTTCCCACAGCCCGTCCAGTATCTGTTATTATTAGAATTTTTCATTTTTGCCATTCTAACAGGAGTGAGGTGGTAATCTCATTGAAGTTTTGATTTGCATTTCCCTTATAGCTAATGATGTAGAACATTTATATTTATGGGCTTTCTGGACTTCCTCTGGTGAGAAGTTTCTTTTTAGATCCGTAGCCCATTTATTGATTGGATTATTTGTGATTTTGGTGTTTAGATTCTTTAGTTCTTTGTATACATTCTGGATATTAGCCCTCTGTCCAAGGTGTAGCAGGCAAAGGTTTTCTCCCATTCTGTAGGTTCTCTCTTGATGCTCTTGACTAGATCTTTAGCTGTGCAAAAACTTTTTAGTTTAATTATATCACATTAATTTATTCTTGACTTTACGGCTTGAGCCATGGGAGTTTTGTTAAAGAAGGTGCCGCCAACTCCTATGTCCTGTAGCGTTGACCCTACTTCTTTTTCTAGTAAGTTTAAAATTGTTGGCTTAATATCCAGATCTTTGACCCATTTTGATTTAATTTTTGTGCAGGGCAAAAGATAAGGATCCAGCTTCAGTTGTCTACCCATGGTTCTCCAATTTGCCCACCACCATTTGTTGAACAGGCTATCTTTCTCCCACACTATGCTTTTGCCCCCTTTAATCAAATATCAAATAGTTAAAGATATGAGGTTTTGTCTCAGGATCTTCTATTCTGTTCCACTGGTCTTCGGTTCTGTTTTGATACCAATACCATGCTGTTTTTGCTACTACAGCTCTGTAATATAATTTCAGGTCAGGGATTGAGATACCCCTTATTTTTTCCTTCCTGTAGAGTAGTGTTTTGGCTAGTCTGGGTCTCCTGTTATTCCATATGAACTTGAGAATTGCTTTTTCTATATCTGTGAAGAATGCATTAGGCATCTTGATGGGGATTGCATTGAATCTGTATAGGGCTTTGGGTAGAATGGCCATTTTTATTATATCAATTCTGCCTAACCATGAGCATGGAATGTTTTTCCATCTACTCAGGTCTTCTGTAATTTCTTTTTATGGGAGTTTGATAGTTTTCTTTGTAGAGGTCCTTAATATCCTTTGTAAAGTTAATGCCTGGGTAGTTCATTTTTTTGGAGGAAATGGTGAATGGGAGAGATTTCCTCTTCTGTGGATTTGTTGCTGGAGTAAAGAAAAGCTATTGACATACTGGAGTTGATCTTGTAGCCAGCTACTTTGCTGAAATCACCTATAAGCTCTAGGAATCTTCTGGCTGATGTTATTGGGTCTTCTAGGTATAGAATCTTGTCTTCAGTGAATAGAGATAACTTAACTTCCTCTTTTCCTATATGAATTCCTTTGTTTTCTTTGTCTTGCTCTGGCAAGGGTTTCAAGGACTATATCGAAGAAGAGTGGGAAAAGCAGACAGCCTTGTCTTGTTCCTGAATTCAGTGGAAATGCTTTCATATTTTCTCCATTGAGTATAATATTGGCTATGGGTCTGTTGTAAATGGGTCTGACATAGTTAAAGTATCTTCCTTTGATCCCTCTTTTCCAGAGTTTTGAGCGTAAAGTGGTGTTGAATTTTATCAAATGCCTCTCTGCATCAATTGAGATGGTTATATGGTTTTTGTTTTTAATTCTGTTTATGTGGTGAATTACATTTATTGATTTGCGTATATTGAACCAGCCTTGTTTTTCTGGAATGAAGCCCACTTGATCATAATGGATTATCTTTTAAGTGTGCTTTTGTATCTGATTAGCTAAAATTTTAGTTAGTATTTTTGCATCAATGTTCAGGGAAATTGGTCTGTAGTTTTCTTTCTTTGTCGTGTCTTTGTTGGGCTTTGGAATCAGTGTAATGTTTGCTTCATAAAAAGTGTTTTTGAGTGTTCTCTATCTATTTCCTGGAAGAGCTTGAAGAGGATCGGTGTTAGTTCTTCTGTGAAGGCTTTGTAGAATTCTGCCATATATCCATCCGGACCTGGGCTTTTCTTTTTTGGGATAGCTTTGATTGCTGCTTCAATTTCACTATCTGTGATAGGTTAGTTTAGATTTTCAATGTCCTCATGTGTTAAAGAAGGGATGTCGTATATGTTCAAGAACCTGTCCGTGTCCTCTAGGTTATCAAACTTGGCAGAGTATAAATTTTCAAAATAGGTTCTCATAATCTTCTGGATCTTGAATGAGTTTGTGGTGATATCCCCATTTTCATCTTTGATTTTGTTGATTTGCTTTATTTCGTTCTTCCTTTTGGTAAGGTTGGCAAGGGGTCTGTGGATCTTGTTTATTTTTCCAAAGAACCAATTCTTAGTTTTGTTAATAGCTCGTATTGTTTTTTTGTCCTCAATTTTGTTGATTTCAGCTCTGATTTTGGTAATTTCCTGTCTTTTGTTAGCTTTGGGGTTGGACTGTTCCTCCTTCTGTAGTTGTTTGAGTTGAAGCATAAGAGATCAATCTGATCTCTTTCTAGATTTTTGATGTATGCACGCAGTGCTGTAAATTTACCTCTTAAGAATGCCTTCATACTGTTCCAGAGGTTTCAGTATGTTGTTTCTTTATTCTCATTCAATTCCAAGAACTTCTTAATTTCTGTTCTCATTTCCTCTTTTACCCATGCTTCGTTTAAGAGGTAATTATTCAATTTCCAAGTATTTGAGTAGTTTCTGTTGTTTCTCTTGTTGTTGCTTTCTAAGATCACATAGCATTATGATCTGACAGAATACATGGGATTATACCCACTTTTTTATATTTGTTAAGATTATCCCAGTGAACTAGAATGTGGTCTATTTTAGAGAAGGATCCATGAGCCTCTGAGAAGAAGGTAAATTCAGCTGTCTTAGGATGGAATATTCTGTAAATGTCTGTTAAGCCCGATTGATTAATAGAGTTGTTCAGATTGGAGATGTCTTTACTGATTTTTTGTTTCGATGATCTGTCTAGAGTTGAGAGTGGTGTGTTGAAGTCCCCCAGGATTATTGTGTTGAGATCAATGATGGGATTGATGTCCTTAAGTATTTTTTCCATATATTTGGGGGGGTTGTAATTGGGGGCATAAATGTTAATTATTGTTATATCTTCTTGATGGACTGTCCCTTTTAGTATGATAAAGTGACCCTCTTTGTCCTTTCTGACTAGTTTTAGTTGGAAATTAATTTTATCAGAAATTAGAATCGCCACGCCAGCTTGCTTTTTTGGGCCACAGGCCTGGTAGACATTTTGCCATCCTTTCACTTTCAGCCTGTGTCTATTTTTGAGTGTCAAATGTGTCTCTTGCAGGTTACATATTGTTGGGTTTTGTTTTTCGATCCAGTGGGCCAGTCTGTGTCTTTTAATTGGGGCGTTGAGACCATTCACATTCAAAGTTAGAACAGATATGGGAGGCTGAGTCTCTGACTTCATATGAATTAGAGTTTTGAGTCATCTTGGAAGTCAATTGCGTATAATATGATTATTGACTCACCCTTGTTTAAGGATTTAGGATATCATTGGCATTTTCTTCTGAATGGAGAACATCCTTGAGAATATTCTGTAGTGCAGGATTTGTGTTCATGTATCTTGCTAGCTTGAGTTTATTGTTGAAGTATTTAATTTCCCCATCACATTTGAAGCTGAGTTTTGCTGGGTATATTGTCTTTGGAAGTTGTTATTTTTTAACACTTGAAAGATATTGTTCCAAGCTCTTCTGGCCTTCATTGTTTGCTCTGAAAAATCCATAGTGATCCGAATTGGTTTGCCTCTGAATGTGATTTGGGGCTTTTCTCTAGCTGCTTTTAGAATTCTCTCTTTAATTTCTCTGTTATTTATTTTGTATATGACATGTGTTTGTGAGATTCTCATTTCATTAGGCCTATTTGGTGTTCTATAAGCATCGTGGATGTGATATTCCAGATCAATTGGAAGATGAGGGAAGTTCTCGCTTATGATTTCGCTTAAAAGGTTCTTGATGCCTCTTGTTTGCTGTTTGGAGTTTTCCTCCAGGCCAATGATTCTCAGATTGTTATGCCTCATCTCATCAAATATTGTTTGGAAGTTCTGATTATGTAATATAAGTTACTTCTCTTGTTTATCTTCTTTGAGTTCAACAATGTTTAGCCAATCTTCATTTTCTGATGTTTGTTCTTCAAGAGGTGAAGTTTTATTTTCAACAGAGTATACTCTGGTGTTGGTATCATCCAGTGAAGATTTGATTTGGTTAACCGTGTTTTTCAATCCTGATATCTCTGTTACATCTCTTTTCAGAATGTCTATTTCTTTGTATAGCTGATCTTTCATCTCATGGAATTGCTCCCTTATTTCCCTGTAAAAGTTGTCTCTCATCTCTCGAAATTATTCTCTGAACTCTTTCCTTATTTTTTCTCTCAACTCTTTGATTGAATTACTAATCATAATGCTGATACAATATCTTTGGTTTTTCATCTAGGGCCCTGGCTTTGGGTCCTTGGGTGGAGAGCTGTGGGGTTGAGAAGGAGAGTTATTTCCCCTTTTCCTCATTTTCAGAAGCAGAGTATGTGTCTTGTAGTTCAACCTTGTTACTCTTGCTGGAGTAATTAGACCTTCTTATGGCTTTGCTTTATTGTGATGGGGAGCTATTTGGTCAAGACAGACCTAAAGATACCAGACCGTTCTGCGAGAACTTGAGAGCTTATAGGTGCAGATACTAGTCCGTTTGAACTAAAACAGATGTACTGATGACTAGCACCAATAGTAGCAGTTTTCTTTGGAAGAGCTCTCACAATATATTATGATAGCAAGCAATTACCCGTTTTCAAGAGTGTCTGTTTCTTCAGATAGCAGGGTCTCCTGGGGGGATGTGTTCAAATCTGTCTTCTAGCTGGGGATTCTTCACATTTGAGCTTGTTGGGGGAGAAGTAGTTTGGATAAGTGCAGTGATCTGGGTTTTGTTAGAGAATCTCCGCAAAATTTTCTGCCTTCTCACACTTCTTTTGAGGATAGATTTCAGCTCCCCCTGGGCTGTAATCCTGAGGTGATTTCTTTCTGCCTGTCCACACTCTAGAATTTCTTGGGCCTGGGGCTCAGAAGCTGTAGACAGTCTAGTTGATCCTAGTGTAGATGTGTGGGTCTCTGATCCAAGGAGAGTGGCCAGCCTGAAACTTGCTGCCTCAGGATCACTGGTGACCCATTCTGTGTGACTTATAATCTTCAGAAGTCCCAAGAGCTGCTCTGTGGGGTTGACAGAAATCTGCAAAGGGTGGTCCAGATTGTGCCAGTGCTTAGGTGGTTCTCAGTTGCAAGCATTAGGGTGCGCCCACCTGGAGAGGTCAGGGCCTATGTAGCCTTGGCTATGCACAGGTCTCGGGTGCTAAGGGAAAGCTCATGGTGCCACTTTTATGCAAAAGTTCCTGAGGCTGATGTCCGACCTTGCCTTGTTAGAGAGTTATGGGTTGCTTGAGAAGGATGTGCCCTACTACAGTAAGCTCTGTTCACAGAGTCCTCCTAGTCAGGTATGTAGAGGGGCAGGCAGAAGTTCGCCATCCGAGAGAGGTTTGGGAACTGGAGAGAGGATTTGCAATTCCACACAGCCCCCAGGGCAGACGGCCAGGTGTGTTTATGGGGGGGCAGTAACTTCTCTCTTTCAGCTCATGGAAACTGAGGCCCCAAATCACTGTTGAGCCACCCACCCGCTCTCGCACGCTGGTGGGAGTGATTAGGTTAAAGGACTTGAAAATCAGCTCTTGTAAACTATGAGCATGGGTGGAAAAGTGTTGTCCGCTGTGATTGAGTTAAAGTTCTTGTACCAATTCCTCTCCTCCCCCAGCTCCACCGGCAGCGACAGGAGGTAGAGAGGGGGATCCCAGCACTGCACAGACCCCTTGGGAGATGGCCAAATCTCGGGGCGGTAGATTCTGGTTTTCTGACCATGGTGGCTGAGACCCCAAGACTGTTTTTTGCTGAGCAAGCAGCCCTGCCCTCAGGGAAACTTCACAATGGTGAGCAGGAACAGCTGTAAGTTTGCTAATGTGAGCAATTAATTCCCAGGGCTTTATACCAAGATCTTGTGAGCAGGTCAGGGGGCCCACAACCGGATTAGGGTGTTTGATTAGGAAACTTGCTCCCTTTCCTCCCCTTCCAGATTAGCTCCCCTCCCCCTGGGTGTGGGGCCAATTACACGGGGTGCCACAAACTTCTCCTTTATATTCAGTAATGCACCACGCTATTCCTTTGGAGTTAAAAAAAAATTAGCCGGTGGGTGATATTCCCCCACACTGGGAGCTTTGTCCTACTGTGGGAATCCGTGTTCACTCCTTTAGCCTGAGGTGTTTCTCAGGAGCTTCTCAGAGTCACTGTTGGTGGGGTGGTCGCCATCTTAGGTTCAGTGTTTTGTTTTTTAAAGATAGAGGGACAGTGAGTGAGTGAGAGAGAGAAAAAGGTAAAATTAACTTTATTTACCTTTTCATCTGGCTTTCATTGCTCAAACACTTTGTTATGTACATGGTGCTGGGGTTTGAACTCATGTACTTGTACATGCCAGGCAAGCTCTGTAACCACTGAGCCACCACTTTAGCCCCTTGATTTTTTATTTCTATTACTTTCCGAGCAAATGCTAACATAACTCTAAGGACAACATTTTGAGAAACATTTCTAATGAATACTTTGTCCCAAAGTACCTATTCCACAAATTTGTCTCCGGCCTCTGTTCACATTCTTTCTTTCCTTACTTTCAGTTGGCAATTTCTGTAATTCTTTTACTGAGGTAAAGGCCTTCTTCCTAGTGGGAGCTCTCTTATATTTTCTCTTTGCTGTCTTCTTACCCTTTGCATATTCATCTTTCTTTTAGTCCATTCTCCTCATCTTACTCTATTTCTTTCATTTTCTCTTTTGGTTCCTTTATCAGTTAACATGGTTTTGTCTTGAATTATGAAGTTCCCCTTTTAGTATAAATTAGCTTTTCTCCTCAACCTCCAGATATGGTCAAATAATAAGCCCTTTCTGTCAAAGTAAGGTTGGTCCCAGTTTTCTCCTGTCTTCCCTCTGTCAGCCTTTTTTTTTTTTTTTTTTTTTTTTGGAAGAAAAGTGATGGGTTATCTCCTTCTTTTGATTTCCAAAGTTTTATTGGGCTTCTGGACTGATAGGTCACATTACTCCTATATCTTTAATGCACAGGTCTCTACTAGCCTCTATAGTATTACATGTGAACTATCCTTTAAAAAAATTTCTGCTTTTGAAAAAAGAGTTTCTACTTTTGCTTTTTAATCTTTGCTTTTTAGTGGTCCCACTGTTCTGACTACTTCTGTTCCTGTGCACATAATATCCTTTAATCTTTTTCTGCTTTTTTTCTTGAAACTTGAAATTCTTTCCCTTTATACAAACCTGTTGTCCAGCGTGGGAGCTTTTAGCTGCATGTGCCTATTGATCACTTGAGATATGACCAGTTCAATTTGAGGTATTCTGTAAGTATAAAATATATACTGGAATTTTAAGATTTAGAATGAAGAAAAAAAGAATGTAAAATACCTACTATCTCACTACATTTTAAAATAATGATTCCTTGTTGATAATACTGTGAACAGATTGGGTTAAATTAAAAATTCAACTATTTTTTTAAATATGGCTACTCAATTATTGTGTGACTCAATTATACTTCTTTTAGACAATGGAAGAATTTAAAGATCCAGATCAGATTTTTAAAAATCTGCCAATACATATTTTCCTTCTGAATTATATCACCAGCCTTCTTGAACATTTCCCTTGTTTCAGACTTACTTTTGGTACTAAACTTCCTCAAGCCAGTACGGTTCTCGATAGTGCCTATCATAGAGTGGGCACATATTGTATGTATGTATATAGAAGTATATTTCTGAAATAGTAAGTTGGCCCATATTGCCACTTTATCAGAGAAGATGCTCAGGATAATTGCCCATTGTAATGTTTTTGCTTAAATTGGTAGGCAGTAGGAGAGGTTGATATGAAGGGGAAGATAGACATTATTTTAAGCTATTAAAATCTGACAAGCACTTCCCACAAGTCCATCCAGCCACCTCAGACCACACTGATAATTATGAACTCTGCTTTGATTTTACTGCCATCTGGTGTTGGTATTGGGAAACTGTAGTTCATTCAGCATTTGACTTTTCAATTGAAGAAGGTAGGCAGTCTCCTAATATGGCCTACTCTCCTTCTTCCTCTAAGTTATCAGTGAGAGCTTATTTAATTTCAGTGTAGAAAATCTTTATTCTTCTTGTTAGAATGCTGTTTCCTTGACTTCATAGATAATGTACTCTCTCTCTTTCCATATGCGTGTTTCTGGTCGTTCTCATTCTTCTTTGATAGCCCATTTCTCTCTTTGTATTATAGTTTTTTAACCATACATTCTGGATGCTCTGCTCTTTTTATCCCTTATTTTCATGTGTACTCATGGGTTTATTGCTTATTTACAGGCAAATTTATATTGAAAGCCAAAAATGTCTTCTGAACTTCAGACCATTGTCTCTAGTTGCTTTCCTAGATGTTACTGATCTGTCATGCCAGGATTCTGGGAGTCAGATTGGCATCCCCCATCTTTCACACTATTTAGTCAAATATTCACCATGTGTTGAGGCTAAAAGGTGTGTTCTTATGCGTGTAAAATTTGTGACCCTGTTACTCCATTTGTAAGGTGCTACCATTTCTTCCCTGGACTAAACAGCCTGCTGTTTAGTTTCCCTACATCTGTTCTTGGCTGCATCCTCCTGTATTATGTATATAATTAACATAAACTTATCTTTTGTTTTTTTTTTTTTAAGAGAGAGAGACAGTGAGAGTGTGAGAAAGAGAATCAAATTTTATTTAGTTTTTCATGTGGCTTTCATTGCTCCAACACTTTGTTGCGTACATGGTGCTGGGGTTTGAACCTGTGTACTCGCACATGCCAGGCAAGCGCTGTAACTGCTGAGCCACAGCTCCAGCCCCTTGCATAAAGTTATCTTAACCCATGGGTTTTGTGATGCAGGGACTGTATGCATGTGGCTGCTCTATGGGTCTCCAGCAACTGGTACAGTTCCTAAAACCTGCTTATTTAACATATATACAGCTACTGGCTAACCAGAGATATTGATATGACATGACCTCTGTAGTTGTAGTGACTAGACTTGACTATATTGGAATTCTTCAGTGCTTGATTTCAGCATTAGGATCGTGTACCAGTTCATTTATCATTAATGAATTTTAGCTACTTTGTATTTCGTAGGGAAGCTTAATTGTGTCTGTAGAGGCAGTATATTTTGTGTATTTAGCTAATGTTCAACTAACCTTAGAACAACAATCTACTTATGTGTGACTGTTAATTAATATATTGAAAGTATTTTCTAAGCATTTGAATTTCCATGTGATGAGCTTGGGAGGTAGCTCAGTGGTAGAGTGCTTGTGTAGTATGCAGAAAGCCCTGGTTCAATTCCCAGCACTATGTTCCCCACCGCCCTCTCAATCAAAAAAAAAAAAAAAACAAAGAAGAAAAAGCCATCATGCCATTGGTTTGTCTCTTAGCATTGTTCTGTATGATATTTAATAGTCTTTAATTTTAATATGGAAGTATATATATATACTCAATCAAAGTATATATATATATATATCATCAATCAATTGAAACCTGTTGGAGTGTTTTTTGTTTTTGTTTTTTAACAAAGGTCTTTTAGTAAACAAAATACTAGACTCTAGGTTGGGAATTCATCCTCTAACTTATTCAGTAATTTTCTTCTCCCATTTGGCACTGGAGTCCACCCATGCTGACACCTAAATGGCAGAACCTTCGATTTTCCTTCAGTTAGCTTTCTTCTCCAATTGCTGCTGCTTTTCAGCCTCTAGATTTTGTTGTTTTGCTTCCAGTCATCTTCCTTTGGCACATTTTCACTCCCTCAAATGCCAAGCAGAGAATCAGTGTCTTTGTTGCCAAGACATACAGCAGCACCGGCACATGTTCAAGAACCTTCCAGTTTGTGGTGGGCCAACTCTGAGTTCATGCCCAATCAGTACAGTACCCTGGGACAAGTGCCTGAGAGGGGGCAGAAAGTTAGGTCTTGGGAGCTCAAAGGTCTGAATAAAACTCAGCTGCTCAGGAAACTCCAGCCTTGAGAGTGAGAGAGTGTGTGTGCGCGCGTGCGGTTTTTTGTTTTTGTTTTTAAGAGAGGGAGAGAGAAACAACTTTTTTTTTTTAATGTAGTTTTTCATGCAGCTTTTGTTGCTCCGAGACTTCGTTGTGTACATGGTGCTGGGGTTTGAACTCATGTACTCGCGTATGCCAGGCAAGCGCTGTAACCACTGAGCCACTGCTCCAGCCCTTTGAGTGTTCTTTTAATAGAGGATAATGTCTGGAAAGGTTTGCTTAATTTGATTTGCTTCAACATTTTAAAGATTTTTTTTTGCTTATCATATTTTCCTAGTAGGACTTACTTGCTGATATTGCTCAATTAAGAAATTTAACTTGTAATAAAGGTGATTTATAAAAAGTGGATATTTAAAAATGTGCAACAATTTGCATAGTAAGGGCACAAACTCAGAACTTAATAGCTATATGCCAGGGTTTCTCAATCTTGGCATAATTAACATTTTGGACTACATATAATTTTTTTGTGTGTGTGTAAGGTAGTATCCTGAGGATTTTGGTAGAATATTTGGCCACTGCACACGAATGACTTCCTTACTACCTGCCCTTTATGATAACCAAAAGTCTTCTAACATTACCAAACTGTATCTCGATAGGGGAAGGGGGCAGTGACATCTACAAATTGTTTCTCTCTCTATTTTTTATTTATTTTTTGGATGCTGGAGATTTAACCCAGGGTCACTTTCCCACTGAGCTACATGCCCAGCCTATTTTGTTTTTTATTTTGAGAAAGGGTCTCACTAAGTTGCTTGGGGCCTTGCTAAGTTGCTGAGGCTGGCCATGAACTTGGGACCATCCTGTCTCAACCTCCTATATAGCTGGAATTACAGGTGTATGCCACGGTGTCCAGCCTGTGCATCTCTTGTCTGAAATGCTTGGGACTAGAAGTATTCAGATTTCAAAAGGTATCAAATTTTGGAGTTTTTCAGGTTTGGAATGCTTATGCTCAATCTGAACATCTCTAATACCTAGGGAATAATAGGCCATGGAATGTATCACTAGGGAAATCTTTAGTATTGCTATAGGTGCCTTTGAAAGTATAGTAACTGTGTGGTTTATTGTTAAGGGCAAGAAAAATAGTCTACGTATCTCTGTTTTTCACATTTTAGAGTTTGTGGTTGCTTAGAATAAAGAAACTTTTGTACTTAACCATCTGGCTCTGCTCAACTGAAGAAGTGGTACATTCTAAACCATATTTCATTGATAGTTTCATTTTGTTACAGACTTTAGGAGTTATGTTTGAGTAGAACTGGGAATCAAGATTACAACATAAAGTGTAGCTTATAATTAGAACTTCTTGCCATTTTTGTGTGTGTGTATGTATATAGACACACACACACACACACAGAGGGAAGAGTATATAATTAACTTTCCTTATTTTTTTTTCAAAGGGACATGAGAGATGGCTTGAGAAGAAAAAGTTTCTACTCTTCCCATTATGCGAGAGACCGGTCTCCTCATAAAAGGGATGCTCCTTTTTTCAGAGAATCACCTGTAGGTCGAAAGGACTCTCCACACAGCAGATCTGGCTCGAGTGTCAGTAGTAGAAGCTACTCTCCAGAACGAAGCAAAACATACTCTTTCCATCAGTCTCAACATAGAAGTATGTATTTATAAGACTTCTCCTTTTCCTTTCACAGCCTCCACTCATGGAAGTATACTAAGTCAAATTGCCTCATAGGTTTTATAATTTTCTTTTGTATTTTCTTTGTAACTTTATTTTGAAAAATTAATGTATACACAAAACTTTAAAGAATAGTATAATGAATACAATACACAGGTTTCCCACAACTATATGTAGTTAGAGTGCATGACCTTTCACCTTCAAGTTTGTCAGCATGTAAAGGAGATCTTTGTAATCATGTCTGAAAGTTCAGCACTCCCATATTTTGTGATAGTTCCTGTGCTAGTCCAATCCCTGTAAAAATTATTGGATGATAGCTTTATATATCTGAGAGTTTATTTTCATTAAAAATATAAGTGGTCTCCTCTAAACATGGTATTGCTTTGTAAAATTGAGAGTAAACCTCCCATAGGTTCAATCTTTTCCAGCCTCTAGTTCTGCTTTTTATGGGGGAAGTGCCTGGCCCCACCTGTCATTCTGTGTAACAAAAGCATGTCATCCTGGCTAATGAGTTTCTTAGTATGTATTGAAATAAATGAAGTAACCACTTTTTTAGATAAAGCATTCTTACATTATATTTTTAGTCTACACCCTGTATAGTGGAGTTGTTCATCACAAAAGATGTCCTCATGCCACCTACATCCAAGGCATGTAATAAACAAAGACGTTCCTGTAACTAAGGTGCTAGAATGTGTTTGTGTGTAGCTATATTTTCCACCAGTTAGTAATAACTGTGTCAATTTGTTAGCATATATGAAATATAACTTTGAAGCCAGGTGTGGTGGCAGATGCCCATAATCCCAGCTCTTGGGAGGCTGACATAGGAGGATCACAAATTTGAGGCCAGTCTCATCAACTTAGCAAGACTGTAAACAACTCAGTTAAACCCTGTCTCAAAATAAAAAGGGGTTGAGGATGTGGCTCAGTGGTTAAGTGCCCCAGGTTCAATCCCTGGTTACCCCCCACACACTCACACATATTCATACATACATACATATATATACACACACAAATGCATATATAAGTGCATGTGTGTAATTTTGATACACAAAATCGTATATCATAAATGAGTTAACATGACATAGGCATGTCTAGATGAGAGAGATACTCATTGTAAAGATGGAAGAACATGTCTTGGAGGAAATGACATTGGGGCTTCACCTTATTTCAGATTTCTGTAAGTGCAGAAGTGTATATATTCTAATTAGAGGGAATCATAAGCCAATATACAGAAATCGGAAAAGTTAGGATATTTCTTTTACTTTCCTTTTGAACTTCCCATTTTTTAAAGAGAGGGACAGTAAGCGTATCAATTTTATTTAGTTTTTCATGTGGCTTTCATTGCTCCAACACTTCACTGTGTATGTGGTGCTGAGGTTTGAACCCGTGTCCTCGTGCAAGCCAAGCAAGCACCGCAACTGTTGAGCCACCGTTTTAGCCCCTGTCCCCATCTTTTGACACTTAATATCCTTTTTCTTTTTCTTTTTTCTTTCTTTCTTTCTTTTTTTTTTTTTTTGTAAAAGAGAGGAGGACAGTGAGAGAGAGAATCAATTTTTTTTTTTTTTTTAAGTTTTTTGTGTGGCTGTTGTTGCTCCGAGACATTGTGTACATGGTGCTGGGGATTGAACTCGCGTACTCACGCATGCCAGGCAAGTGCCATAACTACTGAGCCTCTGATCCAGACCACTTAATATCTTTAATATGTGGAGCAATGGAAAGATAACAAAGTTGGGGGACCCAAATTATGGAGTAAATTGAATGAAATACAGAGCATATAACTTTAGTGATGCCTTGTGTTTGTTTTCATTAATCTTTTACCTTTGAAAGTAACGTTCCTTAATGACGGTAAAAGTTTATTGTGGGAGAACTCTTACAAGTTACTTTGGTTGATTCCTTAACTACTTAGGCTATACCATGAAAATGTTTTCTATATTCCTTTCATGTTTTCAGAATACTTATATAAGATCATTTTAAAAGTCAAGAAGGCTTAAGTTGGAGAAGTCTTATTTTAAACAGTAAATGGAAAAGTAAATTATACCCTTGTGATATTAGTTTTTGCTTTATATTTGAATGTCACAGATACTGATGGTACCTTGTTTTTCTTCATAGAAGGACCAAGGAATAGGATCCTTCAGTTATCACCAGCTTAAGCTGGATTAATTAGTAATGTGTGACAATTTAGTTTCATAATGTAGTTGAAATTTTGGTAAAGATTTCAATGTTTTTATACATGATAGGTTAAAATAACAAAATTTTTTTCTATTCCATGTGCCCTCATTCTTTTAATTCTTTAACTTTTGAATTTTTGCTTTCTGTTTATACTTTTCAGAGTAATTTTATGTGCTTTAATAATAACTAGTGGTTTGGCTATAGTAACTTTTAAAGGACTAAATCTTCAAATTCTTAAGTGCATTGTATTATCTCCTTTATATTCTTAATTATAAGTCACAGAATGATTTAACCACTTTTTCAACTCATGTGCCTATTTCTCATTTTGTGTTTATATGCACACACAATTAAATTTCTTCTATTTAGCTTCTTAGTTAAATCCTATGGAACTGTATTGCCTCAGACTAATTATCCTTCTAAATCAAACCTGTTTCATTCCATACTTACAAGGAATTTCTGACTTTTATGTTAGTTGAGCTGACCTGGGCATAACTGTGAAAGCAGCATTATTTTTAGTCCTTTTGTTCATATTCAGATGGTGACAGTGTAGACTCTTTTAATCTTGTTTTCTTTCATCATTTACCTTTTATTCAGGATAGAAGCATTAAAAATGACACCAGAAATCATTAAATTCAATTTCTTTCTAATACCCATTCTTTGTTAAAGTCTTTTCTTATTATAAGCTTACTATATCACAATCCAGTCCTTCCACCTTTGTGTATATCTCATTGTTTATAAAATAATCTTTTCCTATAACAGCTGCTTTTCTTTTCTTTCTTTTTTTTTTTTTTTTTTTTTTTTTTTTTTTTTTTTTTTTTTTTTTTTTTTTTTTTTTTTTTTTTTGGTGAGAGAAAGAGAATCTTATTTATTTTTTCATCTGGTTTTTGGTTCTCGGGCACTTATTTGTGTGTGTGGTGCTGGGATTTGAACCTTGGTTCTCATGCATGCCAGGCCAGCACTCCAACCACTGAGCCACTGCTCTAGCCCCCCTATACCAGCCACTTAATACTAGTTTTTTTTTTTCTTAAGCCACATATGTAAATATTTCTTTTTTGTTGCAGCATTTTACATATTGAGGAATACTATCATATCCTATTTTTTCCCCAAGAGTTAAATAAATCTGGTTCCTTTTTGCTGTTCCTTTTATTTGATCTGATTTCCAGATTATTTCTTTCCTAATTTTCCTTCTATTCTAGACACTAGAACTAAACTTTTATTCTGGAAGCTACATTTGTTACTGGCTCTTATTGAGATTAAAGGCAACTAAAACCAAAGCCATTTTCTCATATAATATTATTGAACAAAATACCCTTCAGACCATACTTTTTTCAGGTACAATTGTTTATGTATAGTTGATGTATTTTAAAAAAGCATATATAGGAATGCTAAGTTTTCCTCATTAATTTTAGCTTATTATTGTATCCATAGAGACCCTAAAGTTTCATTTGGTGATCCTGTGTACATAAGCACCTTTTAAGAACAGTTTGCTTTATCAACGAAGTATGCCTGATTCATTTTGTAATAATCATTAATAATTTTGGCAAATAGCTCAAGGCCAGTATAGATACCTTTGGAGATCTCTGTTAACCTCAAGCTTTGGTCCACAATGTTTGCTGTTACTCAGCCAGTTGTGATTCCCCCAACTTTACTATTATCTTGCCTTTATTTCCATTTGAGGACTTCATGATAACTTGTCACATGCTTTCTTGCCAATTCTAAGTTGCGGAGCATTTTCTCTGACAAAACAGTGACAGCGATTGCCTTGGTTTGTTTTTGTAAATCCCCTTGTGGTTTGTAGGAATTACACACTACATCTTTGTTAATTTATTCTAAACATTTGCTAGGGATTAATGCCAAATTTATCAGTGATACTTATTTATTAATGAGGCTGTGTAGCATTTTGTTTGAACGTCTTTATACTGTGGAAGATTTGCAAATTTTTGTTGTTGTTCATGTTGATCTATCTCTGTTTTTCTACAGCTCTGACTCGACATAGTTGCTTCTTACTTTTTTGATTTTAGCAAGTATTTCAAAGACTATTATTTATCTGTTTCTATTTAAACATACTTATTATAAAATAACCAAAAGTGTGTAAGAACTAAAAACACCATTTTGATGCCAGTATATTGAAAGATGCATGGGTTAAGAACTGTTGGTTGTGGGCTAGAGTGGTGGCTCAGTGGTTTCAGTGCTTGCCTGGCAAGCACGAGGACCTGGGTTCGAACCCCAGCATCATGTACACAACTGAGTGTTGGAGCAACTAAACCCATGTGAAAAACTAAATAAAGTTGTTTCTCTCTTTCTCTGTCTCTCTCACTGTCCCTCTCTCTCAAAAAAAAAAAAAAAAACAGCAACAACAACAGAAAAAACTGTTGGTTGTGAATTAAAAAATTTTTTTTGTATATGTGTAGTACTGGGGATTGAATCTAGGGTACTCAACAACTGAGCCCTTTGTACTTTGTCTTTTGCTGAGTTGCCCAGACCAGCCTTGAACTTGGAATCCTTCTATTTCAGCTTCACAGAGTCACTGGCATTACAGGCCTCTGCCACCATGCCTAGCAAGATTCATTTTCTTTAGCAAATCATAAGAAAGGCAGGATTGTTGTTAGCCATTTTCCCCCTTGCTCTCAAGCAGAAAGAAAGTTAGTGCTGCTTACTTGGATCATGGGTGAGATTAATTTGAGGTGATAGCTGAATAGCTAACACGTATAGCATCCTGTCAGAATGCAGAACAGTGAGTAAAAGGGACAGATTTGAGAGATGTGTATTCTTAGTGTTGATTGGAGGCAAGTAGGAATAGCGGAGCAAAAATAATTGACATTAGGAGGAACGTTCACATTTGTGGAATAAGAAGCACCAGAAAAGAAAGTAAAAGAAAAATATAGTTAGGATGATGTATGGAGACCAACATAAAAGTATAAAGGTTCTGGAGAATCCCAAAATTTCCCAAAAGGCCCATGTATTAGAATCTTGGACCCTAGTCTCTGGTGGTATTTGGAGGTCATAGAACCTTTAAGAGTTAGGGCCTACTTGAAAGAAGTTAGATTACTGGCAACATGCACTTGAAGGGGATTTGGGACCCCAGCATCTTCCTGCTCTCTCTGCTGCCATGAAGTATACAAGCCTTTCCTAACAATGTTCCCACCATGAGGTACTGTGCTACCACAGGTCCAAAGCAACAGGGCCAAGTCACCATGGGCTAAAACCTCCAAAACCGTGAGCCAAAGTAAACCTTTCCTCCTTATAAATTGTTTATCTCAAGTATTTTGTTACAGGGACAGAAAGGTAATTGATGTAGGCATGAAAACCAAATTTCATATTAAGAGACTCATGTTTAGAAATCATTAAAGTGCTGTGGTCGCGGGTAAGAGTAAGAACCTTTAGTTTCAATATGGGCAAATCAGTGGAAATTTTGGGATGAAGAATTTACGCACATTCGGATTGTTACTATTAAATGTTGTGTTACAAAAAGTACCCCACCACTTAGTGGATTGATATACTATCTACTGATGTGTTCAAGATTCTGCATTATTACTAAGTGGTTTTACTGGTCTTTTAAGAGTCTAGGTCGATTTAAGGCAACATGAATGAGAATCTGTAACTAAATGTGTTTAGTAACTACAGTGTCTCTGAAATTTGGAATCAAAATTAATAAACACATTCCCAGTGGTGTGTTGGCTAAAAAGACCTGATTTGTTGCATGTGCTGATATCAGTGGTGTGAATACTCCCATTGTGGTTAATTTGAAGCTATCAACATATAGTAACTAATTGGATACAAAACTAGATAGAGGTGGGTACAATCTACTTTCTCTAGCTAGTGTGCGTTGAACTAAGGATCCAGTATACTTACGTAAAATATTACTCTTCTTATCTCTTTTTTCTGTTTTTTTGGTACTAGGGATTGAACCCAGGAGCACTTACTCACTGAGTCACATCCTCAGCTCTTTTTATGTTTTATTTTAATTTAATTTTATTTTTTTAAAGAGAGAGAGGGACAGTGAGAGAGAATGAAGAGAATTTTATTTAGATTTTCATGTGGCTTTTGTTGCTCCATTGTGTACATGTTGCTGGGGTTCTAACCTGCGTCCTCACGCATGCCAGGCAAGTGTTGGGACTGCTGAGTCACCGCTCCAGCCACCAGCTCACTATTCTTAACTTTTGATTTAAAAAAAATTTTTTTCAGCACCTTAATGAAATAAAACAATTCTAAAACAGGATTAAATAGAAGGATGAAAAAGTTTATTTTAAAGGGAAATAAGGATAGGAAATAAAAGAATAAATTAAATATCATAATGTTCTGAACAGTTGCTCTCGGTGAACTAAGAGTTTAACCATAGCAAACAGAAAAGAAATGTTAATAGTGTCTATAATATCCCTCACCTAAAAGCAGATCATCTGCTCACGATGAATAAAAACTTGCCTGATGCTGGAAAAACCAGTGAATAATGAGAAAAGGGTACTGTGTCCTCAATAACATTATGGCAAAAGTAGGTTGGCATTATTTACATGATACATATTTATTTTCCTATAGAGAGAGGAGGGGGGGAGAGAGAGAGAGAGAAAAGAGAATTTTATTTGGGTTTTCATGTGGCTTTTGTTGCTCTGTAACTTTGTTGTGTACGTGGTACTGGGGTTCAAACCCACATTGTTGCACGTACCATGCCAGGACAATAATCTCTGGGCCACCACTCCAGCCATATGTGATATTTCTTGAAACATATTTCAAAGAAAATTTCTGGCAGTGTCTAACAGTTTCAAAAAGGATGGGTCTCTTTTTTTCTTTCTTTTCCTCGGGGGGAAAAAAAGTAAAATTGGCATTTGGGGACCAACAGTAGAACAATTTTAAATAAATGCTAAGTAGTTTGCCTTTATTGTAGAATTATCTGGGCTTCTTCACTAGGATACTTAGGCTGTTTAGAGAGTTGATTCTATCTATAATGTTTCAAGATTCTGAATATGTAGCTGTGTATTTGTTTTTAAACTCCATGTGTAAGAGAATTTACAGAAGGAGAATCAGCAAGATTTAATAGTGGGGTATTTGTGGAAAGCAAGTTAGAATGACTATTTGAAATTTTTCCCAGTGTTCTTGATTTCTAGTGTTGATTCATCTTTTACTCTGGGCGTATGTGTCTTTTTACAAGTTCTTTGAATTTGATATTTATGTGTGGGATTAGACTAGGTGTTTGCAGTGATCAACAAGACTGTTCCTTTTCTTCTTTCAATGTCTTATCTTTCTTTGGTCCTTTTCACATTCCTTTCTGCCCATGCTGTCCTTGACTGGCTTCATCTTAATAATTCCCGTTAACTTTTGGCCCATGTGGGGGAGTTTAAAACTTTCCTCTACATTCTCTGATGGTTCAATAACAGACTCTGAAATAAATTGACAGCAGACAGATCCACAGGAGAAAAGGAATAGAAATATATTACATGTATATGTAATATATAAGACTTAAAGAATGGCTGGATGATTGACATATATGGCATTGGACCTAGAAGCTTGGAGCTTCAGGTAGGGAGCTTCAGGTAGGTATCAGTAAGCCATGGGATGGTGAGGGGAGGAATGCACTGAAAAGGTCTTCTTGCTAAGCAGGTAAAGTCTTAGGTAATCTTTCAGTTGCTGTCTGAGTACATATAGCCTGAGAGTCTCTCTGGTTCAAGTACTTAATTTCTAGTTTCTCTTCCTGATGTGATCTTTTCTAGATTCATTCTTAGGTAGATTTAGAGGGCCTCAAAGCTCTTTTTCATATCTACTCTTTGTTAATGGAAGTAGATATGCATTTCTTTCAGAAAAGGACAGTTTTTAAGAGGTATTCCTATATCTCTTGTTTCTCTAAATAGCCATCTCAGTGTGCCAAAAGAGTATGTTTTGCATGGCATATTTGGTCTCCTATACCTTAAACAGAGTTTTTCCTGTTCTGTTATGAATTATCTTCAGAGGTGGTTGGTTAGGCAGCCCACCTTGAAGGCAGGGTAGGAAAGGGTCACCAGCCAATACTCAGAAGTTCCTGTTCTCGTTGCTTCTGCTTCTGGGTTCTTTTCTTGTTCCTCCTGGGAACAGAGGCACTAGTGTTAATTCCTCCCTGCCCGCCTTTCCTAGAGCCTGTGCGTGTTGGTGCCTCCTACAAACGGCAGAATGAAGGAAAGCCAGAAAGAGGTGAGTTTTGAGCTAGATACTAAATTGGGATTTTGAAGGGGTGGGAGGCTTGAATTGATAGAGGTTATGGAAATGGGAAAAGTACATAACTGCTCCGTTTATCTCTTAGTATCATTAGAATTGGATAGCAGTGCAGCAGTAGACCTAGGTAACAGGATTTGGGAGGATATGTGGGTTCACTGTATGGGCTAGCCATTCCTAGCCAGAAATAGCCTCCTGTGGGAGGCTGAGACTCTATAGAATAGATAGTCCCTTGGCAGGTGGGACTGAGAAATTTCTGTTTACCTTTTCTTTGCTTTTTCTGCTGCCATCTTTATCATCGTTTTCTTTGTCCTTTGCTCTGTCCCATCCTTCCCATTCATGTCACAGGTGTTAAGGAATAAATGTGGATATAGGATTAATTGCTTGCCCTGCCTTTTAGTTTTGTTTTTGTTTGTTTGTTTGTTTGCTTCTGCACCCTGAGATTGGTTGGCATCTGCTTAGGTTAGCTTTTGTGCATCTAAAATCAGAGAAGGTCCTAAGACTACACTTGGGGACCATTCCTGGCATAGCTGCAATATTGATGTCCTGTTTATAAAGGAAATGTTAAATAAGAGATTAACAGCTGCTTGTGACAGGTTTTTGGTTTTGTTTTTCTTCTGTGTCTAGAGCATGCATGCTAGATTTCAGCTTGCAGTTTTTCAGCATAGCCTGCTGTGCTGATTGGTCTGGCATCTCATCTTTCAAGGGCTTGCTTATCTGAGTAGAATGGGGAAGTCAATGCTTGCTAAAGGCAGAAAATAAGATTCATTTTTGAACCTAATCTTGAATGTCTACTTTTGTCTTTTTTTTTTAAATAGTTGTTACTATTTTATTTTTTAAAAGGAGAGCCAATATTATTATTATTATTATTTTTTTTTTTTTGGTGGTTGTTCGTTTTTAATCTTTTTTTTGTTGTTTTTCTGATACTTAGTTGTGTATATAGTGCTGGGGTTCAATCCAGGTCCTCACTCTAAGCATTGTGCCACTAAGCCACCACTCCAGCCTCCTGTACTTGTCTTTTAAGACTTTGAGCTGAGGAGGCTGTGGCTATTCAAAATGGAATGACCTGTGATACTTGTTCCTCTAGGAGCTTTTGGTGTAGTGGGATAGTCTGATAGTCTCTCAATTCAAAGTAGAATTTGCCACATGCAATGGGAATACAATAAGGAATAATTATGAAATCATGTAGTTGACTCTATGGTGATGTAGTGATGGTTTATATCTTTTGATTTTTAAGGTGTTCAGGAAATTTTAAACCTGATTAGTATGAAAACCTTTTTACAGTTCCATGGTCATGATAGTCTGAGATTCTAGATTATGTTGTTTTAAAATTGTTGTAGCTTCAAAATTGGAATACTCAGCCTAGAGCAGGGTCTCAACCTCAACACTATTGACATTGAGGCTAGATCATTCTTTGTTATGAGGGTGTCTCCCAACAGGTTGGGAATAGCTCCTCTGACCTTTACTTAGTATGGGCACATGACACTCTCTTATGGTGACAATCAAAAATATTGTGGACATGTTGGTCAGTGTCTGGGGTGGGTGGTACAAAACTGTCCTTGATTGAGGGCCATGGGTCTAGAGAAAGCCTCTTGGGTCTTCAGGACCTTGGAAAGAGGTGTTATTCACCACTGCCTTAGATGCTTGGAAGCCTTTGAGTTTCTAGACCCTTGCTTAGCAATGTTGGCTGTTGTGAGGAGGAGCTGAAAGAGGCATTTTGACTGAAACCGGCTTTGCCTCAGTTTCAAGGTCATTTTGTCTTTGCTTTTGCTTTTGACTGCTCACCTGGCCTTAACCCACTATCTAGTCTTGATCAGCTTCTGTGTGACTTCAAAGTTGATGCCACTTTCTTCTTTTCTCCACATTATTAATTGGGTTTTTTGCCTAGTAATTAATAGCAGAGAATTAAATGTGACAATTTAGTGAAATGTTTTCTATCAGTAACATTATTGTTACTAATTTTTAAGATTATATTTAAGCATACTTTTGTTGAACCTACTTAGATGTATTTTCTAGCTTAAGGTTATATAAAAAATGGTATACTCACAGCACTGTGAGAGTATCTGAAGTGATTAAAGATAGGGTTAGTGACTTTTATCTCATAGAAATTTATTCCATACCATCTACCAAATATTTGGACATTCATTCATTCCAAGCTCAGAATTAGTACTCTGAATTACGGTTTTCTAATTTTATTCATTAATATCTAAATTTTCTATACACAGCTCTCCTTGAGCTAACCTTTATTTAGTTGTATTTATATCTGTATAATAACTATAATAACTTTGTGTATTTATATTGTGATATATTAAATATTAACATATAGGAACAGGGAAAAGGAAGCATTCATGATTTAAAATTGTGCTTTGCCTTTCTCAGCATCTTCTCTGTGGATCCATGTTTGATAATTGACATTGCTGTGGCCTAGAATGCCATATATGATATAATTTGGTTCTGAGTTACTTCAAATTTTTGTTCTTGTCAGCCTCCAAGAAAGGTGTTTTAGATATTAACATAATTTAATAATGCAACATTTTGGAACTAAAATAACTATGTGATTTCCCCCCCCTTATTAATTCAATTACAAAATCACTTGAGAACAAATGAGCTGGAAAATTTCATATTTTCTTACGTAGGTAAAGAAAGACCTGTCCAGTCTTTGAAAACATCAAGAGACACTTCACCCTCAAGTTCATCAGCACTTCCTTCATCAAAGGTTTGTTATTTTCCTAAAATCAGTTTAAAGAAGAATAACAAGGTCAAAAGATTGGCTAGTATAGATGCTCTTAGCATGTATAATCATACCTATGGGGATGATTTGCTGCATTTAAAAACTTGAATTTTAAGTAACCACAATTTGAAAATAGCTAGCTATATAAATGAGCAATTTTCTCGTAGTTCCCCCCCCCTATAGGTTATGCTAAAATTAGTATTACTGCTATAGCCCTTGCTAGGGAATAAATATTCAGATGATGCATATTTGTAGATTTTGCTTTTTGTCTTGGGAGCTGGAGGCATAGATACTTTTTTTTTTTTTGAGCAACCATACAAGATTTTAACAAAATAATATAAAATGTGTAAAAACGTTTGTAATTAGTCGATTTTGGGTGTTAAGTGTTTTTTTATTATTGCTTACAGAAATTCTATGATATTAGTAGGTATAAATCTCTATAGCAAATTGGAGGCTCAGGGCTAAATAATAATTTTCTCAAGGGAAAACTACTTTTTTTTTTTTTTTTTAAATGTATATACCAGGGATTGAACCCATGGGCATTTAACCACTGAGCCACGTCCCCAGCCCTTTTTATTTTTAATTTTGAGACAGGTTTTCACTAAGTAGCTGAGGCTGGTCTCAAACTTGGAATCCTCCTGCCTCAGCCTCCTGAGCTGCTGTTATAGGTGTACACCACCACACTCTGCTTTAAGGGATAACTACTTTACTGTATTATTATTCTCTTTTCATCCTGACTTCCAGGTATCTCTAAACATTTTGAGAGGATGCACCAATGTTTGTTATACTCAAATTTTAATGTTTGAGGAATTGCTCTTTCCATCTGTTCTCTTCAGTTAAAAGTTGTGTTCATGAATCTCACACCCTTTCTCTTACTCGTAATTGTTGTTTCTTATATTCCTTTCTTCACTTCCTTTTGTTCTTCTCGCTTTGTTACTTTTGACTTTTCAGGATTACCAGACAGTCTGTGCTGGGTATTATTCATGGGGCACCTGATTCTCTGCCTCAGAGCCGGGGAAAAATTTTGTGACAACTCATATCACAGGAACTTTCTCAAAGTTCAAGGATTCTAGAGTTGGGTTTTTTATGTTACAATACTAGATTGAACCCAGGGCTTCATGTTCTATTCAAATGGTCTACCACTAAGCTGTGTCCCTAACCCTGAAATGGCAGATTTTAAACAGCAGTGATTGCTGGGGATAGTTATGCACACCTGTGATCTTAGCTACTCAGGAGGCTGAGGCAGGAGGATTACAAGTTTAGAACCATCCTCAGCAACTTAGGGAGAGGCCCTATCTCAAAATTAACAAAAAAGAAAAAAAAAAGAAGGATTGGAGAGGTAGCTTAGTGGTTAAGTGGTTAAACACCCCTTGGTTTAATGTTTGGTAATAAATAAATAGCAACGATTGAGCAGATTTTTGGTTCTGTGTTAAAACAGATCAAGTATGTTTTACCTATGACTGACTTGCTTTTCTTGTCAGTTAATAGGGAATAGTTACACCTGCCAAGTCAGGTCACTATGAAAATTTAAATTATTACATATGAATTTTTAATTTCCCCTGAAGTAAATTGCTATCAAAAAATAAGTTACAATTTAGGACTTTGTGCTGCTTGTTAAGATATATTTAATGGGGAAAAAACCTGAATTTTAACCATTTTTGTCAGTTTCATGTAGATAGTTGCATTTTTGTTGTAGACTGCAAAATCTTTCTCTTTTTTTTCTTTTTTTTTAAGAAACAACTTTTAGTTTTTCACATGGCGTTAGTTGCTCCGACACTTAGTTGTGTACGTGGTGCTCGGGTTTGAATCCAGGTCCTCATGCTTGCCAGGCAAGCGCCGAAACCGCTGAGCCACCGCTCCAGCCCCTAGACTGCAAAATCTTAAAGTGGAATAAAAAAATCAAAATTTTAGATCTTTAATTAGTTTATGTGTTAGGAAATTGTGACCCCCCCCCCCAATGTCCTTTAGTAAGCAATACATGGTAGCTGTGAAAAGTGTCATTTCATAGATCTCATGATTTGGTAGAGGATTTTTTCTTGCAAACATTATTACTGCCCTTAAATAGGAATACTTCTTCAGAGTTGTTTTCTGCTATTAAAAGTTAGTTTTTGGGGCTGGAGCGGTGGCTCAGCGGTTTCGGTGCTTGCCTGGCGAGCATGAGGACCCGAGTTCAAACCCCAGCACCACGTACACAACTAAGTGTTGGAGCAACGAAGGCCATGTGAAAAACTAAATAAATTTGATTCTCTCTTTCTCTGTCTCTCTCACTGTCCCTCTCTCTTTAAAAAAAAAAAAAAAGTTAGTTTTATATGATAGTGTTTTAATTGTACACATTTAATAATAGTTTAAGTCATAGTAAGTTTTTGCTTCATTGTTTTTTAGTAAGAACTCATACAAACTTTTTTTTGCTCTATATCTTCCTCTTAAAAAGATAACCTCTCCCTAAAAAAATTAGATGTAAATTTTTTTCTTGGATTTATTAGTGTGTTTTTTTCTAACTTGCTTTTAAAAAAAAGCAAATCTTATGTTATTATGTAGTAATAAAGATATTACTTTATAATGCCCTTTTAACCTTCTATATGGGTAATGCGTTGGAGCCACATTTAGGCTTACTCATGGTTGTAGAATATACTTTGAAGGGAAGTTTCAAATTTTCTGTATTCCCTCTGAAAGTCTGATGATTTGAGTCTGTGAAATGAACTGACTATAAATAGTTATAGAAGACAAACCAAAAATGTATGATGTACATAGGCATAGGAGTCACTCATAGAATATGAGAGCAAGAAAAGGGTCAGATGATTGAAGTTCAAATAATATTTAAGGTGCACAAGGGAGTAGGGTTTAGTGGTCCAGAGCCAGGGGAAGTGGTGACAGGAGAGGTGCTGTGTGGGATGAAAGTGATCTTATTATGGAGACAAAGTTTCCCAGGAAGTAGCCCTCTAAAGACCACCTGTGGTAATCACTGTGTCCAAAGTGTCAGGACCGAAATCTCTTCTTTCTTTAAACAAAACAAGGATTAAAACAAACAAAAAACCTGTCTAAGGCAGATATGGGGATCTTAAAGAAAAATACTGTTTATACCCTCTGCTTACTTTACTCCTGTAGGTAGATATAAATTGCTTTTTATAAAAGGACAGCTTTTCAGAGTCATATCTGTATCTGCAGAGGCCTGTTAGTTTTTCAGAATAATTAGCTCTAAATGTGCTATAAGGAGATATATTTGGAGCAAGATATTTTACTCTCTCATAGTTCCATGTATATAGATCACTGTAAGTTATTACCAGTGACCAGCCAGTAGTTTGTTGGGTTTAATTAATGTGGAAGAAGGTCAAGTGTTGTTTTCATCAGTATTAATTAGGGACTTTGGCCGCACAGTTTCTTGGTTTACAAACTGAGGTGATAAGGCCTACCCTAATCACCTTCATGGAATTCTGTTTAATTAAAATATTTTTTGGTCTGTATTTGGAAGCACTTTTTAAAAAACACTTTAGTAATGCACCATAAGATATTTTTTTAGTGAGGACTGTCATCCAGAGGAAAGATAAAGGTATATTTGGGATTAGTGATGTAGCTTTAGAGACGAGATAGGGACAAAATGAGGGTTGCCAAGGCATGGTTGATGAAAATTATTCTAAGGAAATAGAATGGAATCAGCAAGTTACCATAAGGCCCCTTAGGAAAAAATTTTTCTTATTTGTGCTTTACTATTTTATCTGTACCATAAGCTTTTAAATGGTATTATGGGAATTATTATGTGATCCAGTAGACATTGTATTTTCTGTTTTTATATTTTCCCCATGAACTCATTGATCTTCTTCAAATATGTTTTAGTGTAATAGAGTTATATCAATGAATACAGAAAAGAAAGAAAAAAAGTATCACGCCTTATCCTAGATGTTTTCAGGTCTATTAACCTCTCTTCATTCTCTCAACTACTTTGTAAAGTGAGTATTATTAACCCCTGTTTTGTAAATGAGAAAGCCAAGGCTGAAAGCACCATTAACTATTTATATAAAGTCATTTTCCTAGCATGATTAAATTGCTTTTCAAAACCATGTCTGCCTATAACTCCAAAGCCCAGAATTTGTTCATATTGTAATTGGTTAGAGGAAGGAATAGTAGGTAGGCTCAATAAAATTTTAAGTTTTAAAACTCTTTAAGGAACAGAATTTATATGATTTGTTATAAATTATGAAGATAACATCTGGACTTTTCCAATTGCATTACTTAGGAACTTGCTATGATGATATTTTGGCATCATTTATTTCATTGAATATAAAGATAAAACACTGAAATTAATTTATGATGTCTTACATTTTACCTACAATTAGTATATGAGTTAGTCAATGTCTTTTTGCTTTGTTCCTTAGATGAATTGCTGAAGTTTTGTGTAAATTAAATTGTCAGATCTAGTCTGTATGTTTCAAAGAAATTGCTCTTTAAAGGAATCCTAGTTGAGTATTTTTCAAGGAGGAAAAAAAGAACATACATGTTCTCACATAAATTTTGAAGTTTATATGATTTTAAGTGTAAGTAGGGTGTGCTTCTTGATATATTTGAAATTTAAATGACCTTGGGTATTGTAACAGAAATGTTTTATTTTTATTAGGTGTTAGACAAACCCAGTAGGCTAACTGAAAAGGAACTTGCTGAGGCTGCAAGCAAATGGGCTGCTGAAAAGCTTGAGAAATCGGATGAAAGCAACTTGCCTGAAATTTCTGAATTTGAGGTGTGGTATAATTTCTTCTTTATGTTTCATATCTGAAAGTTTTTTCCGGAGTTGAAATTATGGGTCGGAAATACCTGATTTGTTCTAGTACTTCAAATATATTTGAAGGAAAATATCCTCATGGATTATTAAAATTCACCAGAAGAGGTAATAGTCTACATATGAATGACTCTGAATTCAGTATTCACACTGCCTGAACCAAATACTTCAAGAGTATAAAAATTGCATAAACATGGTATGTAAGAAAAATGGATTATTTATATACTTCTTTTGATGGACTTTGCTTTGAAAAGTATCTCTGGGTGGCTGGTGTCATGGCTCAGAGGTTAGAGTGCTTGCCTGGAATGTGTGAGGACCTGGGTTCAAACCCCAGTACCACATACACAGCTGTTAGAGAAACAAAGGCCAGATGAAAAAATAAATAAAATTGGGGGGGAAGTATCTCTGGAAATATGCTCAGTCACAAGTCGTAACCCAATAAATTGGGAACACAAATCTAATTTTACATGGATTGTGGGCTATATTTATATTGCTCCTTATATTTTATGCAAGTCATTCATAAGTATCCCAAGAATTAAATTAAACATTGGGCTACCTGAGACCTTTGATTTTTTTTTTTTTTTTGAAACTTGATTTTATTTTTCATTATAGTTTTACATTGTGAAGGGGTTTGTTGTTATACTTTCATATATACACACATCATATTCCATCCCCACCTTCACCCTTGCCCCCTCCTTTTATCCTTCTCTATCCTGCTAACCACTAGTCTGCAAGGTTGCCCTGAGTTTGATAATCTGTGATTGATGAGTCTGTTATCTGAACTTATTGTTCTCTCACTGCTTTCTATATTGTACTGTAGTAGTTTCCATATATGAGAGAAAACATTCGGCCCTTGAGTTTATGGGTTTGGCTAATTTTACTCAGCGTGATCTTCTGCATTTCCATCCATTTACCAGAAAAGGTCATGATTTCATTTTTTTTTTAAATAGCTGAGTAGAATTCCATGGTATCATACACTACAATTTTTTTCTTTTCTTTTTTCTTTTTCTTTTTTTTTTTTTAAGAGAGAATCAATTTTAGTTTTTCATGTGACTTTTGTTACTCTGACTCTTTGTTGTCTTCGTGGTACTGGGGGGTTCAAACCCATGGCCTCACACATGCCAGGCAAGCACCATAACCACTGAACCACCACTCCAGCCCCTATATGCCACAATTTCTTGATCCATTCATCCAGTGATGGGCATCTGGATGATTTCAAAATTTAACTATTGTGAATTGTGCTGCTATAAACATTGATGTAGCTGTATCTCTGTAGGATGCCATATTTATATCTCAAGGAAAATACCCAGGAGTGGGATAGCTGGGTCGTATGGTGGTTCCATCACTAATTTTTTAAGGAGTCTCTATATTGCTTTCCAGAGTGGTTGTACTCGTTTGCAGTCCCACCAACAATGTTTAAGGAATCGTTTTTCCATACACCCTCTCCATTTGTTGTTTGTATCCTTGATCTTTGCAATTCTGACTGAAATGAAGTGAACTCTTAATGTAGTTTTGATTTGCATTTCCCTAATTGCTAGTGATGTTAAACATTTTTTCATATATTCATTGACCTTTTTGCATTTCTTCTGTTGAGAAGTTTCTGTTTAGCTCTTTTGACCATTTATTGTGGTATTTGTGATTTTGGTATTAAGCTTTTTGAGTTCTTTGTATATCCTGGATATTAGACCCCTGTCAGAGGCATAGCTGGACGTTATTTTCTCCCATTCTGTAGGTGTTCTCTTTACGTTCTTAATTGATTCCTTAGCCTTGCAGAAGCTTTTCAGTTTAATAGCATCCTATTTACTGATTCTTGTCTGTATTTCTTGTGCTATGGGAATTTCTTTAAGAAAGTCGGTACCAGCTCCTATATGGTGGAGTGTTGACCCTATTTTCTCTTCTAACAGTTGTAAGGTATCTGGTTTCATTTTTCTGCATATGGCTATCCAGTTTTCCTAGCACCATTTGTTGAAAAGGCTATCTTTTCCCAAGATA